>OOIL02004591.1:1242108-1253000 GCA_900332095.2 Cuscuta campestris | reverse complement strand
GGGCTAGGGGGTGGGGGGTGTTGGGCTATGGCCCAAGTAACCCTAAGTTAGGGGAGGGGACTGTCCAGGGAGTGTAGCCAGGGGGTGCCGTGAGTTGCCGCCGCCGCCGCGACCTCTGCCGCGGTTGCCGCCTCCACTGCCACCGCCGGAGTTCCTGCCGCGTCCGCCGGAGCCGCCACCAAATCCGCCGCCAAAGCCGCTGCTGCCGCTGCTCCTTGATCCGCCATAGCCGCCGCCTCGGTCCTGCCGGTGTCCGCTGCTCGTGTGGTGCTGAGGAGGGCAGTGGACGGCGCTCCGGTGCCATATACAGCGTCGGTTTGTTGCTGTTCAACGAGGAGCAAGGCGGACCGAACCTCCAAGAACGTCGGGAGTGGATTTTGATATTGCAAAAACTGAACTTGACCCCGGATGTCGTGAGGGAGGCCTTGAAGAACTTGGAGTACAAGGGCATGTTCGGTGACCGGGGCATCCACATCGTCGAGATACTCGGAGAGATTCTTGAGAAGACGACAATATTCGTTGATGGAGAGGTGGCCCTTCACGGTTGTACGGAATCGGTGCTCCAGTTGCATCGCCCGGGCATGCTTGTTGTCGTGAAAAAGATTGTAAATTGCCATCCATAGTGCATGAGCGGAGAGATTGTTGGCGAGCACAAGGTCGGAGACTTCATCCGTGATCGTAGACAGGATCCATCCTTGGATGAGAGCATCAAATTGATACCATTCGGCATCGTCCGCGGAGGATGCGATGGTTGTGCCGTCGATGTAGCCTTTGAGGTTGAACCGGAGGATCAAGAGACGAAATAATCGACTCCACTTTTTGTAGTTTAATTCTGAGAGACTGAGTTGAACAGGAATATGGAGTTTGATGTTGGATATAGTTGTGAATGCGAGATGGGGGGAGTTGTTGGAAGCGGAGTTATCAGAGGTTGAGATCACCTTGCCGGATGGAGTTTGATTGTCGGCCATGACTGCCGAGAGAGAGGGAGAGAGGATCGGCGGTAGGGGGGGTTGGGGATCTGCCGATCGAGAGAGAGAGAGGAGACGGGAGGCCGAGAATTAGGGTTGCTCTGATACCATGAAGAATGAATATTTTCACATAAATTATTATGGGAGATTACATGTGTATATATACAAAGGTTTCCTAGTGATAATAGGAAACAATATTAAATGCACCCTATACAATTATGGTAGCTACCAATATACATTAATATTAAATATACTCACAATATATTTAACAGTTCGCATAGTGTTTAATGTTCACGATGGGTTTGTGGACGTAAGGTTTGCGATGAGACTTAAGGTTCGTGAGGAACAAATTCTATCGCTAATTTAAAATTCGTGGACTTAAGGTTTGTGATAGGACGTAAGATCTGCGAGGGGTAAAACAATAAACTACTTACTATTGATATGAGTATTTTTAATTTTTTCAAAAAAAAATTACTTAAAAAATGTTATGTAAAGCTCAACATTAGATATGCTCTGATATTATCACTAGGCCTAAAAGGTCTTTGGATCAAATCTTGACGCCATCTGAACTTTCGGTATTAGAGTTAGATCCATTAAGCAAGATCACCCGTATCAAATGTTTGGATGTATGATGTGTCTCGTATATCTACATGAATACTCATTTTTGAATAACTGAATACTTATTTTTGAGTAACATTTTTTTCAATTTTTAGTAACAGAGAATACTTATTTTTTAACATAACTAAATTTTAGAAAAAATGGGCATTGGGTTACCCAAAAATAAAATTCGGTTGCTCAAAAATATAATGATTATTCAGTTACTCGTAAATGAGTACTTGCCGCATACCTAGGGAAAACACCGTACAACTGATTTCGCGGCAGATATTGCGATCAAGCAATAACACACTACTAGATTTGTCCAAAAAACATCAAAGATTTTTAATGTCTCAATAAAATAAAGGATATGTAATTCACAATTTTTTTCTTCCTCTAAATATATTTTAACTATGTTTTTTTTTACTTTTTAACCTTTTTTTGTATAAATTCCATGAAATCAAGTTGTGTCAATTGATTCAGGAGGGAGGAAGTATATGGGTTAGTAACTCATATTGAGTGAGCTTTGGGCCGACCCATTACAATTCAAAACCCACGCTAGAGATAGTGGACCAATATAATTCATGTCTTGAAATAATAATTATTATAATATAAAACTCTCTCCGTTCCAAAAAAAAAGTTACATTTTATTTTTTTTGCTCATATCAAAAAACACTTCAACCCACATCTAAAATGCCTAAAAATTACCACATTTACCCTTTATTGTTGGTAGAAGTCGTTTTGAAAGTTTTTTTTGGCGTTTGAGACGATATAGTAGCGTTTTATGAGATGCACAAAAAATGAAAATATTCATACATTCTTCACTTATTAAATTATACTCCGTATAAAATAACTACCTTCATTAGAATTTAAACCCGTGATCTTCTATTTCAGAGAGTCACCGTGATGTCGCTGAATCATAATGTCTTTTACAAAAAAACCCAATATAACTGTTCAATGATCACACTTTGTCACACTAATAATGAATGATATGAGAAATAGAAGTTAGCCAGTTCTACTATCTGGACTCACATTTATTTCATAAATATTACTCCAAATAAAAATGACTTAGAAGCTATATATACTCTATAAAATTGAATAGAAATACATATATTTGTCAAACCAAATGTTCCAATTATTCAAATATATATAGCTAGAAACATCAACTTAGCCATATATATGCATAAGCTCTAGTATTAGTGGAAGACCATTTCTCATGCATCATCAATGATATTTGACCTGAAAATTTCAGCTTAAGTGGCAAAGGGATTTCTCATTTTATTGACGTGTTCTTTGTTGTAATATTTTCTGTCCCATATACCTTCCAAGCATCATGAGAGTGGCCTGAGGATTCGTCCCGGGCGAGTTCAATAGCGTGGAGCCATCAATGACCCGCAAAGCATCGACGCCGATAACCCTATAGTCGCGATCGACAACTCTGTCCACCTGACACCCACCGTGGTAGTGCCATATGGTCGTGACGGTGTCTATACAAAACTGCTCCAACGAGCCAGTTGCAGACGTGAACAGTTTTGGCCTCAGGTTGACCGGAATCGCGACCATCAGGTCCAGGAGGGATTCGAAAGTGGTGAATGGGTATTTGAACGCCGAAACGGGCTCAGACTCGACGACCTTTCGGATGACTTCGATTCCTCGGACGCACCTCTCGAGGTCCCTCGGGTCCTTGAAGTAGTTAAAGGTCACTCTAGGGTTCTCATTAGGGTCTTTACTCACCAATTCTAAATGCCCTTGGGAGAAAGGACCCTTGACCTTCTCAAAGAGGTTTCCGGCTTGAAGCTTTGTGTCTTGGAAAAAGGCTTGGTTCAAGGCTTGTAGGGCTTTTGGGCTTAAGTACATTCCACTCCCTGCTTCAATATAACTTCCAAAGTCAGTTATGCCCACCACTTGGACAAGTGAGGTCTCTACGGGCCTTATAGAAGGGACAACGATCCCATTCATGGGGTTGTCGGACATGCCTTGGCCCACCATTTGTTGGTCCAGTACTACATTTATCCCATGGGCTTTTAGATGATCCGACGGCCCAATACCGCTCAACATCAACAGTTGCGGGCTTCCAATCGCACCCGCCGAGAGAATGACCTCGTTCTTGGGCCCTCCGTTCAAGAACGCCGTGTGTCCGACCCCTCTTGAGTCTCTGAAGAAAACCCCGTATGCTCTGGGCTTCTGGCCCAGAGAAGGCCTCTTAAACAAGATTTGGTGGGCCACCGCATGCAAAAACAGAGTGATCTTAGTCTCATCAGCATACTCTAACAAGTCTGCCGCAGTATGTCTATACCCGCTCTCGTCGAATATTGAACTCCCGATTTTCGTCCCGGGCAAATGCTCGTTAGTCCATCCGTTGTACGGGAGAACTCCGGCTTCCAGGAGCCCGTCTTTCACCGCCGCTTGCCACCCCACCACCGCCGGCCGGAACGCCACCTTCCTCTCCGCCCACGCGTACGACTCGTTGACGAGGTGCAGGTCCCACCCCGCCTCGGCCACGTCCTCGGTGCTCGCGCGGGTGAAGAACCCGGCGTTGATCGCCGAGCTCCCCCCGAGGACGCGGCCGCGGTGGAGGATCACGCCATCCGTGGAGACAAATAGCTGAGAGGCGGAGGAGGGGGAGGCGTCCGTCAGCGTCGGCGCGAAGCCGCTTATGTGCGTCACGTTCTCGTTGTCGTACGGCAGCCCGCCCCGCTCGAGGAGGAGTACTTTTGCGGCAGAGGACAGCGTCGCCGCCAGTGCACAGCCGGCGGTTCCACCTCCGATGATTATGTAGTCATAGCGCCCTGCTTCCACGGCAGCTGATGTGGCATCCTTTGCAAAAGAGGTATACGGAGCTGATAGAAAAGATCCAAACAATTCAGTTTAGAAAAATAAAATTTCTTTGTAGGACTAAAACTTTCTTTATATAAATACAGTTTTTGAATGTTAAGAGTATAAAATGTCTTTAAAATAGAATTTAAAATACTACTCCCTCAGTTTGAAAAAACCCTTCCCATTTGATTTGGGGGCAAAAATAAGGAAGTGTTAAATTTTAGTTGATTTCTAATTTTGCCCCTGATGTGATGGGTAAAAGTAAGATGTGATGGATAGATTATTAGAGAAAAGAGATGATGTGGTAGGTAGGGTATGAAAAAGTAAGGGTAAAAGTGGTTTTTTAATAGAAAGGAGAAGTGTTTTGTTGGAAGTGGAAAAAATGAAAGAGGAAGTGTTTTTGAGAACGGAGGGAGTAAAAAATATTATAAAATGTCAACATGCAAAGTCATTGCATACATTTTAGGGTTGTCATACTTCTATTTAAGAGATCAAAATATAAAAGGTAGACCTAATTTTGATATAATTAACTAAGTTCCTTATTTTAGCTTTACCTAGACTTCTTTTCAATTAACGACTACGTCCGCTCAAACTAGTGATTATAGTTAGGTTTTGAAACATTTTACTATTACAATGCAGTATTGAAATAAAAAATAAAAATGTTGTATTTAAAAACTACATATAAATTTACACAAATTAAATATGACATGATAATATTACTCCTTCCGTTCCACAAAATCCTTCCTCTTTCGTTTTTTTGCTTTCCACAAAACACTTCCACTTTATATTAAAAAACCACTTTTACCCTTACTTTTTCATACCCTACCTATCACATCATACTTTTTCACTAATAACCAAACTATCACATCTTACTTTTTCCCATCACATCAGGAGCAAAATTGGAAAGTCAACCAAAATTACATTTTCCTTATTTTTCCCCAAAGTCAAAACCGGAAGGGTTTTGTGGAATGGAGGGAGTATTTTACATACAAAAGTATATATCTCCGATGCACCTTAGTTGCGCATACATCATTTGTATTATATAAAACAAGTTTGAAAAAATAAATAAAATAAAGGGGTAAAGACCACAATAGAACCAAAATATTGAAAAAACTAAAATAGAATTTTCATGTTTTTATTCTCAAAGTTGCAGTTATAATATCAATAATGTCAATATATAATACTAAAAAATACCGTGAAATGCTAATATACAATGTCAGATTTTGATAGTGCAAAGTTTTATTTTGAGATAAAGATAATCACTCATATAGCTCATACTTTGGGTATGAGCTAGATAGCTAAGATTTATTTTTTTAACACTAATATAATTCTATTACAATATAGTAATATTTCGTTATTCATTCTCAACCTATTGAAACTCATAGAATTATAGCCCCGACCAAAAACCAAACACACGGCCTTTCATATGGAGAGTCATAACGGTGTCATTAGACTACGTACAATATATTCTTGGCAAGATTTGCTCTTATTTTGTTTGACTTCTAATACTTGTCTTAATATTTACTAAATCCTATCAATATTAATTCATACATACCTTTCTCTGCAGAAGAAGAAGATGATAGGAAAATGATGAAGAGGAAAACTGCTCCAAGCAGAGAAGGTGCATGCCACCTCCCACAAGAAGCCATTATTTATTATTTTGTGTGAATGGAAGGAATTGAAGATAGATGATCAAACAAAGTTCAAGTTAATCAAGTATATATATATTAATAATAACTACTTAATTAATTACCGGTAAACACCTCATGGTATGTACATATATATACACCCACATGCAATAATTTCTCCCTAATAATTAATAAAGGAGTGCGAGAGGGGCTGTTTGTTACAAGTCAATATCATATATAGTGATGTGGTTGATCCTCATCTAACCATGCATGAAAACATTTAATTCTTCTTCTCCTTCCACTTTCTTTCCTTTTCATTATTTTAGGGTCTTTAGGCATTATATATGTGGGGTATATCAAGATGAGGTTGGAAAATATATCCGGACTAATAAGAGAAAAGATGGTAATTATGTTGTCTATCAAAGAAATAGTTGAAATGTATGGGCAAATTGAAATATATTTTATTGTGTGATGGACTTTTTTAGGATGGGAGAAGGGATCATTGGATGGGGCAATTGATAAAGTATTTGGGTTCAACTATATTAAAAAATTGAATTTAATCGATTGTTTACTTCAATTCAAAAGCTTATATACATATACTGATTACTTCTCTTCCATTTTTGATGTGAGGTAGATTCTAACACTCCCTCAAGTGCACAATCGAGTTATCTTGAATCTAACTTGTAAAATGATTTTCATCCCCAGGAAATGAAAGGATCGAACCTGCCAACACCCAAAGGATCACAAGAATTACTGGGTATAGATTTCCAAAACAATCAATTGATATGGCCCGTGCCACATGTCATTTTTTCCATACGAAGAACTGGGCTAAAGACTAATTAATGAGTCGCTAGGAAGGAACTTCTAGATGGACACCTTAACAAATTAGATGAATTACAACTGGCTCCGATAGCATGAAGAATTTTGTTAGGATGAGGAAAGAGATCATTGGACTCACCAATTAATAAGGCATTTGGGATGAATCACATTAAAAGATTACTTAGTTCAACTCAAGATCTAATTTACCGATTATTTTTCTCTTCAGTTTTCGATGTGAGATAAGCTCTAACATTATCCTTTCACTAAATGAATTATTATTGGGAACAAAACAAAAGGTTCTTTCAACAACAAAATGAGTAATGCGAAATTATTAAATGCCACATATCAGTTCTCTATGGGCTTGTTCTCTTTAATTTATTTGACTGGTTATTATCTTATTCGATTAAGTTCTGAACAGATTCGATCTGATATTATATGATTGTAATTATATTTTAAGTTATTTCTCATCTGATCTAATCTGATAATTTTAATAAGAAAAAGTAATAAGTAAAATAATTATGTTGAAGAGAACGAGCTCTAAGTATGTGTAAAAAGTAAATATATGGAATAAGTATTGTGTAACATGTAAATGTGTGTATATATGGCAGGATTTATTTTAAACATGTAGAAATATTATTATAACCAAACTGAATGGTTTCATTAAACATAAACTCGCTATTTATAATAGTTATAGGACCATGACCTAAATATAATTACATTCACATCAGATTAGATCGAAAGTTATATTAATCGGAGTAAAACCATTTAAATCAGGTGAAGAGAACATGGTCTAAGTCTTGGAGTTAAACTAGCTAGACAATCGATTGAATTTAAATTTTAATGTGGTTCAGCTCAAATATATTATGTTGAATTGAGTAACCCCTAATCAATACGTAATACCAAATTAACTAATTAAGTTTAGAAGTAACTAAGGGGCTGTTTGTTTCAGCCTCTTAATGGTTCAGATGTCTGAATGGTTAAGAGATTTGCCTCTGAATGGTTAAGTATTATACAGAGTCTGAATGGTTAAGACCTCTTATCTGAATTGATCAGACATTTGCCTCTGAATAATGAAGCAATATACTAGCTCTTAATGGTTCAGACCTCTTACTGGTTCAGCACTTAATGGTTCAGACCTCTTACTGGTTCAGCACTTACCGATTCAGAAGTTGCCAAACAGCCCCTAAGTAAGCATTGGACATTTAGACCACTTTATTTGTCTGGGCAGTTTACTGTTTACTTCATAGAAGCCCGTGAGTCTATAGCGTGATTAGTAACGTGTTTAACCTAATTATCTGTTTAAAAGTTTTTTACTCCGTATTTTATTTTTTGCTTCAATTCACATCTTTATTTCGACAATCGAATTCACACGCGATCTCACCTCACAAATTTTGATCTCAACAGAAAATTAAATTTGATGTATTTTAGTATTTATGAATAGCCTACAAATCAAGTAACAGCTGAAGAACCGACAAAGCAGCTGCTGTACCAGAAAAATATCAATGGATTTATGTACATACATGCTCAGCATGTTTTCTGCATATATACCAATATATATATGCTAGCTCCTCCCTTTTAAAATAAAAGTTTACATTTTTTCCTTTTCATATTAGAAAAATATATATATAAATATATGACGCTTATTTTAGTAAAAGAACTGAGGAAAAGATTACTGAATTGAGCAATAAGACATTTGGATCAAACCACATTAAAAGATTAAATTCAATCGATTACTTTGTTCAACTAAAGAGCTACTCCCTCCGTTTCTCAAAAGAGTTCCTCTTTTGACTTTGGGGGGAAATAAAGAAGTGTTAAATTGTAGTTGACTTTCCAATTTTGCCCTTGATGTGATTTGTAAAAGTAAGATGTGATAGTTTAGTTGTTAGTGAAAAAGTATGATGTGATAGGTAGGGTATGAAAAAGTAGGGGTAAAAGTGGTTTTTAAATAGAAAAGGGAAGTGTTTTAAGAAAAACAAAAAAAATGAAAGAGGAAGAGTTTTAAGAAACGGAGGGAGTAATATATACTCAGTTTTTTCTTCACACTTTTTCGATGTTGGATACTCTTTCACACTCCCTCTCAAGCTAACGACCGGACCATTTTGAATCTAACCAGTTGACTACTTGTAAATGGATTCTCATGCCCTTAATTTTTTTAGCGCCAACATATAAATGATTCCGAATCGTTGGGTATGGACTTTCAGACAAACAATCAGGTTAAATAGGCCACACACCATTAGGTACATATTCCACACGGATAATTGGGTTAAAGACTAACGGGCCACTATGAACGAAGGTCTAGACGGACACCTTGACAAACGAGGTGGGCTAAAACTGGCTCCGATACCATGATAGAGTTTAGGATGGGGTATTATTTTTTCACACTTTTTTGATGTAGGATACTCTTTAACATTTAACCACACAACTTTTGTTATTTATCAAATACGGAGTAAAAGAAAAGTCGGTGAGGCGTAGCTCAGCGGTTGACATATGAGTGCTACCAGAAAAAAATCTTGAGTTCGAAGCCTGGTGACAGAAATAAGAGGCAATCATGCAGAGCATGGGGCTTCTGCAAGTATCATGCACGGAATCCCACTGCACCCTTACGTCAACCGACTGAAATTATAACTTAATTTATCTCCTCTCAGCTAACGATTCGATCGGTGCTGAAGGACCTTTTTGGATGGGGTGTCATTTTTTTATCAAATAAAAGAAAAAAGAGTTATAAAAGTCATAAGTGTGCATTAAAATCATAAACCATGCCAACTACTTTATCGGTCTATTTATTTATTGGACGGACATGTGTAAAAAGACCTATACTCTCCCTTGTTTCCTTTTTTTTCCTACATATCGGTTTTGGAACACATTAATTCTAATTTTATAATAACCTCTTTCTTTCAAATTAATTAAATAGCTTACTATCTTCTAGAAAAGAAATTAATTCGCTTGCTAACTTCAAAAACATTTTGAAAACTGTTGAAATGATGTTAAAAAGACATTGAATTGTCTAAAATGAATAACTAAAAATTATTTAGACAATAGAGATTATTTAAAAGGAAAAAAGAAAAATTGAAGAAATTATTTTGGGATGAGAATAAATACATTTTTATACGGAGTATTTTTTTGGCTAGCGGAGGGATCCAATTCTCAACTAGGTCATGTTATAGAACTAAAAGTGCAAGTTTGAATTAATAAAACAACTTTACTTTGCAACATTATATTTTCTTAATAAAAATCTATGAATTTCGAAAATATAATTTTTTTTCGAGACAGTGGGAAATATTTTGCATCGGAGAAATTTCATTTGTGTTTGTTGTAGGTACACGTATGCATCAAAGAATATAACTAATTTTTCCCTTTCTACGTCACATTTAATTTCGCATTCACCTTAGATATATGCTCCCACCGGCCTTTAAAACTCGTTATCCTTTTTTTCTTGTCCCATAAATTTTTTTATTTTTCTATTAAAAAATTATTTTTACCTTGATTAATTTTTATCTTTGAAAGAATTATTTTGGAGGAAATTTTCTGAATTACTCTCTCTTATCTCTACAATTTACAATAAGGACATATATATAGGATCTCACAAGTTGAGACTCCTAATCAGTAAAGGAAAAGGAAAAGGAAAGAATCTCTATACAAGGAAAACTACCAAAACAATATATACACAAATATCTCCCAATATTCTACCAAATATTCTCTTTCCTTTAACACCCCCCCTCAAGTTGGAGCATGTAGTAACGAAATGCCCAACTTGGGAAGAAGAAACTCCAAACGGGACTTTCCGAGTGCCTTTGTATGAATGTCTGCAAGCTGATGCGTAGTAGGCACATGAAGTGTACGAATCTCTCCTCGCAAGAGTTCATCACGAACGAAGTGACAATCAATCTCAATGTGCTTCGTGCGTTCGTGGAAAACCGGATTAGCAGCAATGTGAAGAGCTGCCGTGCTGTCACACCGGACCGTCATGGGGTTCTTATGCTCAACCCCTAAACACCGCAATACATTCTTCAACCACTTCAACTCACATGTAAGGACAACCAAAGCTCTATACTCCGCTTCAGCAGAC
>OOIL02004591.1:1228140-1238424 GCA_900332095.2 Cuscuta campestris | reverse complement strand
TTCCTTGGTTGTTCATCGGCCATGGCGGTAGCAGAGTGGCGTACGGCGTTGGCGGAAGAATCAACAGCAGCATCAATCAAACAATCTGCCGACGGGACGGTCGACGTGCTCGACCGTTCTAGAGCAACGGTCGACCGTTCCGTTATCCGGCAACAGCAACAACTGACTAAATCTGAGCAACGATCGATGGACGCCATGCCGGGCGATCGTGAACAGTAGTCGTAGAAAAATTTCTAGGGTTTTGGCTCTGATACCATGAAAGAATTATTTTGGAGGAAATTTTCTGAATTACTCTCTCTTGTCTCTACAATTTACAATAAGGACATATATATAGGATCTCACAAGTTGAGACTCTTAATCAGTAAAGGAAAAGGAAAAGGAAAGAATCTCTATACAAGGAAAACTACCAAAACAATATATACACAAATATCTCCCAATATTCTACCAAATATTCTCTTTCCTTTAACAATCTTATCTATCACGTCGTACTTTTTTACTCATAATATATCCATGATCAAGGGTATGTTTGAAAAGTCAACACAAAAATATTTCTCTCTTAAATTCTCAAAAAATCAATAAAGAAGACGGAGAGAATAGTACGTACATTGTGTATTTCTACATTCATGGCTCAAGGTTTCACACCCTTTGTATTGTTGGGTTTTTGGGACACCCGATTCAATTGAATTAGTTGCAACAACTACCAAAAATATACTCCCTCCGTCCCATAAAGTGTTACCCATTTTGACTAAAGTAGAAATTAAGGGATGAATAATTTTGTGTTGACTTTCCAAAAATACCCTTGATGTGATGGGTAAAAGTAGGATGTGATGTGTAGATTATTAGGAAAAAGGTATGATGTGATATGCAGGGTTTGAAAAAGTAAGGGGTAAAAGTGGTTTTTTAATAGAAATGGTTAGGAGATTGTGGGACACAATTTTTTTAAAAGATGTAAATCTTTTTGGGACGGAGGAAGTATATATCAAGGTCTTTCCCTAACGGGGAAATGGGGCAAGGGATTGAATAGATGACACCAAATAATGTGTGGGGAGATGAGAAATTGCTAAATACAATTTCTTTAATTTTTATTTACATACAATTAGGATAAAGATTCGTTCGAAAAATATACTTGTATTAAATAGATCTGATCAATAACTCAAGCATGCAGGAGTATTAAAATGAGCGATCATAACTACTATCATGAATCATTTATTGCAAATGCGTATTTTTTGTCAAATGCAGAACGGTGCAGTGTTCCGAAATATAGATCAGAAAAATTAATCATTGAAATAACAATGTTTTGTCTAGTTCCTTTTGGAATTATTGACAAAATTTGTTGAACATCTCCACCAAAGATTATTGTTTTCCTCTGAAAGTTTTATTTTCACTCATTTGATAGGAAAATTGCAAAATATCAAGCAGATTTCTATATACTTATGTGTCATTAGTGATTCGTCCCAAATAATTAATTTTTTTTCTTCACCAAGAGTTGTGCTAGGTATTGGAATTCCTTGTTTATGTTGCAAGTAGAGTTTTCATCCCGAATCAACGAGATTTTAAAACGTGAATGAGATGTTACGTTCTACCATGCAGAAAAAGCAACGATGCTATTCCACTTGATGCAACATACTATATCACCTCTAGACCGTATTGCAGCCGATAATGTTCTCTATACATACATCTTGCCGGTTCCTCCGTAACCATACATAAAGAAAACATTGACTATATTTGTATCAACTGAATGCATTATAGCCTCATAACCAACCCAAAAGGGTGACGTGCTTACTTTCCAAGGCTATACATTTGTATAGCATTTCATCAAAAATCAATTGATTGGTTGTAGCCCAAATTCTGTGTAGGACATAAGGTTTATGCTATACACTATATGTGCGAGTAAGTAAAATAATTATAATAATTTATGATGTGCGAACCAATCAACAACACATCGTCAACAAAAGGCAATGAATTTATTTTTCAAATCCTATAAATTTGTAATGAAAATTCAGAAATGATTTTCCTGATATGTCTTGAAGCTTTGTTTTGCTAAAAAATTGTAGTAGCATATAAGGATGGCTGGTAGCTTTAGCTGTTTGGAAATTGCGGTGTAATTTGACTTTCACCAATGCATAAACGACATCTTCCTTGAAGTTATTTTTGAAGTGTCTATATTAGATTGTTTGATTTATGCATGAATTTGATCTCTTTGTCAATGAAAGACGTAAATGTTATCATCGTTATGAAGTTGAGAATGTAAGTTCTTGAAGGATCATATTAAATATGCAACTACCCTTTCAATCATGAAAGATTACATCTAAGGATTCCGGTCCCCTAGCATGTGTTGGGACATGATAAACTCTTATAGTCCTTAATTTAAGTATCAAATTTGAGGAACTCTGATTAATAATTTTTATGGAAGTCCACACTCCCATGTCACTCCTATGTTTGGATTAAAATCAATAGGAATGTACAATCGAATAATGGAGAACCAAAAATGTAAGAGAAAGAGATGAGATTCGAAAACGTAGGAGAAATGGAGATGAGAATGAACGTATTTGATACAATTTGATAATAATTGATCTTGTTGAATAATGAAAGATATATCCCTATATATCGAAACTACAAGAGAAAATTACGGAGTATAATCTAAACAGGAGAAAAATTATAAGAATAGTACAAAAAAGATATAATATACTCCCTCCGTCCCAGAGTATTTGTCCACTTTCATTTTTACACACCATCCAATACACTTCTTTAATCTATTTTATCTTGTAATTTGTATATTAAAAAATTATAGAAATTATATATTAATAATCTATATGTTAAGACAAATCAAACAAGATCACACATGACTATATTTAGGCTTACACATTGAAAGAATTTGATAAGTCAAAGTGCTTAGATGAGCCGTTCCAAAAGTCAAAAGTGGACGAATATAGCGGGACGGAGGAAGTAATAATGAAGGTGATAAATAAAAGGTACTCGTAATTAATAACAATTTACGTTATACACTATTTGATTTTACTGAGATAACTATTTGAACTATTTTGAAATGAGTGGATTTTTATTTAAATGTGTTTGAAATTAATTGAATAATTATGTATATATGTGGATATCAAATTAGTAGCAATCCAACTTGGAATCCCGCATTATTCAGGTTATGCGAGTTAGGTATTACAAATTATTACTTGAAGCCACTAGCTACTTACATAAAAATATGCTCTTTAATAATTATCAAATTGGTTTTGCAATTATTTATAAATATCAACTTAACTATTAGTGGAAGACCATTTGCTTAGGCTTCAATAAAAATTCATTTGAAAAATTTCATCAAAGTAAAGCTAGCAGCTAGCGTGACTTCTTAGATTTATGAAGGTGTTCTCTGCTGTAAAATTTTTTGTCCCATATACCTGCATTGACCACAACATAAAAGGATAAGTATATAAATAAGACATGCTAATTAAACATGTACATTAGTGTAATTATATACTCATTCTGGTCATAAAAACTTTTCCTGTTTTGACTTTTTTTGGATTCATCTTAAGATATAGTTTTGATATATCAAATTTTTATATCATATATTTATTTAGATTATGTTTAATTTTTTATCAAAGAGTGTCAGTGTTTGATCAAAAAAAGTCAAAACATGAAAGATTTTTAGGGACGAAGAGAGTAATTTTTTTATATTACCTTCCAAGCATCATGAGAGTGGCCTGAGGGTTAGTACCGGGCGAGTGTAAAAGTGTGGAGCCATCAATGACCCGCAAAGAATTGGCACCAATAACCTTGTAATCACGATCAACAACTCTGTCCACTTGGCACCCGCCGTGATAATGCCATATAGTCATGACGGTGTCAATACAGTATTGCTCCAACGAACCAACCACAAACGTGAAGTGTTTCGGCCTCATGTTTAAGGGAAGCGCAACGACCAAGTCCAAGAGCGACTCGAAAGTCGTGAAGGGATATTTGAATGCCGAAAGAGGCTCTGATTCGACGGTTTTTCGGATGACTTCCATGCCCTTCACACACCTCTCCAAGTCTCTTGAGTCTTGGAAGTAGTTAAAAGTCACTTTTGGGTTTTCATTAGGGTCTTTACTCACCAATTCTAAATGCCCTTGGGAGAAGGGTCCCTTTACTTTTTCCACTAGAAATCCAGCTTGGATCTTTGTGTCTTGAAATAAAGTTTGAAATCCAGCCTGGCCCAAAGCTTCAATGGCTTTTGGGCTGAAATACACTCCACTCCCAGACTCAATGTAACTCCCAAAGTCAGTTATGCCCACCACTTGGACAAGTGAGGTCTCTACTGGCCTTATGGAAGGGACAATGACTCCATTCATTGGGTTGTCCGACATGCCTTGGCCCACCATTTTTTGATCCAGTATTACATCTATCCCATGGGCTTTGAGATGACCCGACGGCCCAATACCACTCAACATCAACAGTTGCGGGCTTCCAATCGCACCCGCCGAGAGAATGATCTCGTTCTCGGACCCTCCGTTCAAGAACGCCGTGTGTCCGACTCCTCTTGAGTCTCTGAAGAAAACCCCATACGCTCTGGGCTTTTGGCCCGGTGACGGCCCCTTAAACAAGATTTGGTGGGCCACAGCATGCAAAAAGAGAGTGATCTTAGTCTCATCAGCATACTCTAACAAGTCTGCGGCGGTGTGTCTGTACCCGCTCTCATCGAATATTGAACTCCCTATTTTGGTCCCGTGCAAATGCTCGTTAGTCCATCCGTTGTACGGACGGACTCCGGCTTCTAGAAGCCCATCCTTGAGCGCCGCCTGCCACCCCTGAATCCCCGGCCTGAACGCCACCTTCGTCTCCACCCATGCATACGAGTCGTTGACGAGGCGTGGGTCCCACCCCACCTCGGCCACCTCCTGGCCGCTAGCGCGGGAGAAGAACCCGGCGTTGATCGCCGAGCTTCCCCCGAGGACGCGGCCGCGGTGGAGGACCACGCCGTCCGTGGAGACAAATGGTTGAGAGGCGGAGGCGGGGGAGGTGTCCAATAACGTCGGCCCGAAGCCGCTTACGTGTGTCACGTTTTCGTTGTCGTAGGGCAGGCCGCCCCGCTCGAGGAGGAGTACTCTTGCGGCGGAGGATAGTGTGGCCGCCAGTGCGCAGCCGGTTGTTCCGCCTCCGATGATTATGTAGTCGTAGTGCCCTGCTTCTGCGGCAGCTGATGTGGCATCCTTTGCAAAAGAAGTGTACGGTGCTAATACCAAACATCAAAACAATTCAAATTATATCTATCTTTTTTTAATCGTTTCTAACGATGAAATAATCTTGTCACCTATGATACTTTTTATAAAGATAATAATAGGGAGTTTTATTTTTAAATTTTACACCAATACGGAGTATTTAAAAGTTGAACATTAGAAAAGAAATTAGAGATTTTAATTAATTTAGTGTGTTATTCTGAAGAGTATAATTATTTTTTCAAACACATGTCACATATATACCTTTCTCTGCAGAAGATGATACGATGATGAGGAAAAGAACTCCAAGCAGAGAAGAAGTTCCATGCTTCCCTGCAGAAGAGGCCATTATATAATTTGTGTGAATGGAAGAATAAAGAAGATCAAACTAGACTCACTCTATATATATACTCCTTCCACAAAGGATGTTGTTGGTAGTATAAAAATATATCGTGGGCCTACAACCACGTACAAGTTACAACCTTAAAAATTTAGTTTAGTTGATTCTTTTGAGATGCTATCGAAGCCCTGATTAGTGATTACCAAAAGATTACGAGTTCAAATCTTACTCTCACCCAGGTTAAACAAAATTAGTTTAATTTCATGTTCAACCACATGTTTGAACTTTTGGTTGAATTTATTTCTTTGACAGATACACCCCTAATGTTGACATAACATCTCTACTTTTCAATCAATTTTTTTTATTTTTTCAATCCATTTTGCACACTCTCTCTTACTTTTTTTAATCATTTTTAAACACATCGTCTCTCCTAGTTTTTAAAATTACTTTTACACTCTCTCCGTACATTTTTCTTTTTGACAACATTCATTTTATTTTTAATCAGCTCTAAATTTTCCTTAGGCTCCGTTTGATACACGGAATTCAAACTTTTGAATTGAGAACAACTTAACAATTCTAATTCTGTTGTTTGGTAGCGCAAATGTGTGAATTTGGAATTGGTAGTTCTTAATGTGTGAATTTGGAATTCAAACTCTGAATTCAATTCTAGTTTCGTTAATTTCGTGTATCAAACAAACCCTTAATGTCTTAGAATAAACCTCATGTGCCTTTAGCATGGGAAAATGGGAGTACAAATATTTATGGAACAAGAGTACGAGTATTTAATAACTACACATATGTGAAATTGTGAACCCATGTATATCACCACCAAGAAATTTCTTGTTTATCTTTTCAATCCAATTCAAAATTTAAAAAAAATCAGCCAGTCCCCTTAGAAAAATATATAGTCTGAAATTATGTGTAGATTATCTTTTCAGAGTGTGTTTCTGTGGTTCTAATGTTATGTAGAATGTGAACTTTGTTATATTTTTCATGGACTTATAAATCTTTTCTTTTTAAAAAAACAATTTTTTTTATATTTTATATACTAACATCCATAAAATGAATATAAATAGAATTAAGAACTATCGAAAGATTTGTCATCTTTTCAATACTTGTTTTTAATACGGAGTAATTATTATCCGTGCAATCCAATTGAAATATGTTTTCGCGGGTACGGAGTAGTTAGTTTATAGACACGTTGACCCACACAATAATGACTCTATAAGTAGTAATGACTATGAGAGGGGCTTGCTTTAAAAAAAAAGGACTAGGAGAGGGGCTGGATGTTACAAAGTCATGTGGTTGATCTTCACCCACCTTGCCCACATGTACTTAGTGACTTAGAGCATCTCTAATTATTATGAAGTAGGTTTAGATTATACTCATTTCGTCCCAGTGTTTTTCAAATTTAATTGTTTAGAGTCAAACTCGATAAATTTTTATCATCATTTACTCTCAGCTTGTATTACATATTAATACAATAAAATTAATTTTTTGAAATTTTGGACAAGATAAATCTAATGAATTCATTTTTATATTAATAAAATTACTGTATAATTTTTATTTAATTGAGATCCAAAATTCGTCCGATCTAGTTTGAAGCCAAAAAAATTAAACTGGACAAATACACTAGGACGGGATAGTAATTTGATAAGTCAACCAAATTTGATGTTCCAAGGGTTTTGCGACTTTTGACAAGCTTAGTACAAATGAAAATAGTTTGCCTCTAATAGCAAGCTCCGTAAAAATATAGCTAGTCGAAAAGAAGAAGAAAGAGCTGATGTGGTTAGTTTCTTCCTGTGCCACAAGGCATTTGTTTCCTCACCTTTAGTGCCAATACGTAAGCAGAAGAAAAAAAATACTCCCTCCGTCCCTAAATAAAATTCCTCTTTCGTTTTTTCTTTGTCCCTAAATAAACTTCTTTTTTCCCTTAAAAAACCCCTTTTGCCCCTTACTTTTTCATACCCTACCTATCACATCATACCTTTTTACTAATAATCTACCTATCACATCTTACTTTTACACATCACATCAAGGGTATTTTTGGAAAGTCAACACAAAAATATACATCCCTTAAATCCTCAAAAAGTCAAAAACGGAACTTTATTTAGGGACGGAGGGAGTATAAATTTAGTATTTATTTACAAAAAATATTATTTAATTTTTTTCACGAAATTAATTATTATTTTATTTAAATTTATATTTTTGAATTGCATACTTGCGTGCTATTACTCAATTTTTATAATATAAAATAATAAAATTTAAAAATCTAATTAAAATACTTCCTCCGTCCTAAAAAGTCTTTCCTGTTTCATTTTTGGCGCATCCCATAAAACACTTCTATCCCGCCTTGAATGCCAAAAAAACTTTCAAAATAACTTCTACTCACAATAAAGAAGAAATGTTGTAAATTTTAGGCATTTTAGATGTCGGTAGAAGTGTTTTATGGGATGCGCAAAAAATGAAATATGAAAAACTTTTTGGGACGGAGAGAGTATATAGTATACTCTCATCACTCTAAATTCTTCCCTTCCACGATACAATTCGTACCAAATCGGGATCACCACACGATAATGTCACCGCCATATTGTCATATGTTGCTACCATGCACCTCCTATCGTTTGTCACCGCAGCATTGTCGCACGCCGCCATGAGGTCCCCGGAGCACTGTTGTGAGGTGGCCTGTGGACAAGTCAATATTTTACATTTTTCTTTAGTTTTCAATATGTATTACCATCATATTGTCATCATCACACTGGCATCATATACCTATTTACAAAATTAAACTATGTTACTACTATTTTGGTACTTTGATAGAACTTTATTCTTATTTAGTAAGATTTCGTGTTCCTATAATTTAGAGTTGGGAGAGAAAAAAATGACTTCACTATAATTTAAACGAATTAAATGGACTACCAAAATATTTGAATTTGTATTTACTTAATCTTTCAAATATGAATTTGAATATGAAATGCATTAAATAAAATAAAATTTATATTCATATTTGATTGATACTCAAATACTGACTAAATCATAAACGAATATTTAAATAATCATCGTCTAAAAGATGGATTGAGATCAATTTTGAAAGCTTTAACTCACATCAATTTTATATTACATCAAATAATTATTTATGCACGTGCATCAGATAAAAGAATTTACATGGGCCTAAGATATATATACATTTTATGAACTTTAATATAGTGATATCATAAATGAATATTTAAATAATCATAGTTTAAAAGATCGATTGAGATCAATTTTGAATTTTTGACTCACATCAATTTTATATTACATCAAATAATCATTTATGCACGTGCGTGAGATAAAAAGACAAATTTTTGCATGGGCCTAAGGTACATATGCATTTTACGGGTGCTTAACAAATTATTACAGGTGTCCATAGATATTCCATCTACAAGACTACTCGCGCCTAAGACTTGACACACTAAGATTACAACTTCTTAGAAAATCAGAACTCTCAACAAGAAGAAATGATTTTCTCAAGTCTTTCTTTACAAAAAGATTGGATCTCTCTTTCAAAGTAGATGAAGAGATGCAAATATGCGCCATTGAACAACATGAAGAATTCTATCAAGAGTGGCTCAAATAAGCTCAATAAAAACTTATTAAAAAGTATATACAAAGTATAATCAAGACTATTAATTTGGAAGATGAATTCTTGTGTTAAAATGACGTTAGAACACCTCAATTTATAGTTGAAGAAATTGATGACCATTGGAGATAAAATGGTAATAAATCAATTAGCAAAAGCAGAGTAAAAACAAAGCAATTTTAGGGGGAAAAATGTCACACCATCGATAGTCTAAAATTGGCCATCGATGGTGGCCAAAATCCTGACCGTACCGTTGCTGCATAACAGACTGCTCACCTTGATGGTCTAAAATCCACCATCGATAGTATGTATAGGCTAAAAATGTATACTTGGCAAGTTTTTCTCCAACGTAACAATAAGGCTTAGAATGTCTGAAAAAGACTTTTAAAAAATCATTTCTTCAACAAGAAAAACCTTAAAAGAATAATTTGAATAGTATTTTTTGAGTTATAAAACAAATTAATTTCAAGACATATTTCTAAAAATAAAATATTTTATTTTAAAAATGATGTGTCTACGACTTTTCGACCTTGAATTCTTGTTCACGTTTGCTTGTCTACTATTGATATCTCTTGTGCAACGAAGGCTTCATTGAATAAGCTTTACTTATTATTTGTCATTCATCATATTTGTTGATTTATGAATTCACTCTTAAAGAATAATTGTGTACAAGGATGTTTATATAGGTGAGGATCCCTACATGGACTAGGATTCACCAAATATGTAAACTAACATAAATACAATTCTGCTATAACTAGACTTCTTTCCATATATGTCTAACATCCCCCCTCAAGCTGAACGCCGTGAAACGAGAGGAAGCTTGGCAACAAGTGCAGTGTAGCGTGGCGAGGCAAGAGCTTTTGTGAGAAGGTCTGCCAGCTGCTCATTTGAAGGAACATAAGAGACCGTCATTTTCTCTTCGATTACTTGTTCTCGTACAAAGTGACAATCAGTTCCGACATGTTTCATGCGTTTATGGAAGACCGGATTCTTAGTCAAACAGATGGTGGACTGGTTGTCGCATAGAAGCTGTGGAGGAGGGAGCTTGATCTGTAAAATGTCAAACAAATAGGTGAGCCACATTACCTCAGCTGCTGCGGCCGAGAGAGCTCTATACTCGGCTTCGG
>OOIL02004591.1:1200778-1224389 GCA_900332095.2 Cuscuta campestris | reverse complement strand
AACCAAGAGGAGACCTGATTAAAGGTGACGGTGGCAATATTGGTGCGAATATTTTGCTTGAGGGAGGCATAGTCAGCCGGTAGACCTCGTAGAACACAAAGAATAATATCTTGTTCAGAGATTTCTTCATGAGCCAGTTTGAGAGACGACACAATGGTGAGAACAGTGTCCAAATATGTTTGCATGGAATCGGTCCCCTTAGTAACACCATGTAAACGCTCCTTCAACTGAAAAATATGAGTGCGTGAAAGAGAATTGTACCGTTGCTCTAGATGATTCCAGATTGCAGCCGCGGTGGGAAGAGCGTGAATATGGGTTTGAACCGTGGGTGAAACAATAGCGAGGAGACAGGCCCGAATCTGAGCGTCAACAATATGCCATGATTCATAGGCGGAATTGGGCTTCATAACCGGGGATTCATCCTTCCCCGGTGCCGCAGCCTTCTCATCGAGAATAAGAGGCGGAGGAGATGGTTCAGATCCATCCACATAACCGAGAAGACGATGAGCGAGGAGATTTGCACGGACGGTGGCCGACCAAGAGGGATAATTGGTGTCATCAAGCTTGACCGGAGTTAGAGATAGAAGATTCCGGACAAACAACTTGAGTCCCGTAGGAAGACGATCCATCGGATCAGAGGATACAGGAGCCATGGCTGAGCACGGCTTGAACAAAGAAGAAGAAATCGGCAGTGCCGAAAAAATTTTGGTGATTAACGCAGCAAAGGGGAGAGACACGAATCTTTGTGCTCTGATACCATGTTGATTTATGAATTCACTCTTAAAGAATAATTGTGTACAAGGATGTTTATATAGGTGAGGATCCCTACATGGACTAGGATTCACCAAATATGTAAACTAACATAAATACAATTCTGCTATAACTAGACTTCTTTCCATATATGTCTAACAATATTCTACACTTTCACAATCATGTTAACAAGCACAACAAAATAATTTTGACATATAGTCTAACACTATTCCCGAACAAAACTTAAATTTAAGTTAAAATTCGGGCCAGTTTGGTGAAGGTAAAGACATGGGTTTTCACATCTTTCGATAACAACTTTTTTTGGTGTTTGGTAAGTCATAAAAAGAATTCGAATTTGATATCTCCATACATATATATCACAAATCCTCCAAATGTAGGATTTCAATATCTCTCAAATTTAGAAAAATATCAATGTGGGAATTCAATATTTACTCAACCATCGATCATCCCCTGCCACCGGCTACCGCTGCCCCAGACAACCACCCACATGCCAGCGACTCCTACAAATCACTAATTAAATCATAATTCTTAATCTCTGCAAATAATTTTATTTCGAAATTCAAATTTTGAATTTCATATCAATTTTCTCAAATTTTAAAAATCCATATAATATCTTATATTCTTCTCTCTAAAACTTATGGGAGACACCCTTAAAATCTTTCCAACACCTTCTCGGGAGGCTGGTTAATGCATGAAATGGAGAGTGATCAAATTGGTACCCGCACTAGCTATGAATAAATGAATCTATGATCCAAATCATACTACGCACGCCACAACTACTTTGTCGGACTATTTATTGGACGCGGACAATGGGCAGGTTGATTCAAAGTCAGTTTAATTCGAAAAAGTCAAACTAAACAAATGCACCAGTAATTGGACAATTTAAGAGTGTCCACTTGTAATTTTCCATTTTAAACAACCAAATTAACTTGCCTTAATTGTATCGCGATCGTCTTTTTCGTACATCTTTCTCTTTTTTTAAACTTTCTACGAGCGTATTCTTTTTGTCTAAACTTTTTTAATCGGATCCAAATTTTTTAGGCTAATCTGATATAGTCTGGTTCGAGTCATTAGATCTAGATGAATTTGATAGGATCTAAATTATCCTCAAAATAGAGGATTTTGATATCTCTTGAATCAAAGTTGGTTGCCCGTTTTTCAAAAAATATTTTTTATTATTTATGGTCAAAATTACTAAGAGGACTTCCTAAAGTTTAACTACAAAATTAAATTAAAATTACATAAATGATCCCTAATCACAAGTGGTTTCTATCTTTAGTCATCAGTTATAATATACTCCTTCCGTCCCAAAAAGAATGGGACGATTTGACTTTTTGGAAAATTAAGGGAGGGATATTTTGGTATTGACTTTCCAAAAATACCCTTGATGTAATGGGTAAAAGTAGGATGTGATGGATAGATGATTAGAAAAAATGTATGATGTGATAGGTAGGGTATGAAAAGGTAAGAGGTAAAAGTGGTTTTTTAATAGAAATGTAACGGACTTTACGGGACGCAGTTTTTTCTAAACGTAACAAACTTTTTGGGACGGAGGGAGTATGACATAAATGGTCCTAATTTTTGAAAATTATTTCATAATTCGTCTTTTAAGGACTATTTGTGGAAAAAATATTTTATCATATGTAGTCTAAAAGATTATGACATATTTGCACTAAATAGCTCTAAAAGTTAAGTCATTTTTCTAAATAGCACTTAAACTGTTTTATTTCTTAAATAGCACTTAATAATGTCCATAATGTCCAATGATAGCGAATATTTACTTGAATAATGACAATGCATAATGACTAAAAGTGCTATATTGGAAAAAACACATGTGATGATATTTAGAAAAAGTCATTATGTTTTAGTGTTATTTAAGTAAATTCTCCAAAGATTATTTATGGAATAGTTTATAAAAATTTAAATATATTTATATAATTTCTTATAATTAAGAGCTAAATATAAACATCATACAAATTAGGGACCATTTATAGAAGAAAAATGCTAGGGGTACACCAAAGATGTACCCCATATGTCCCCCACCCCTCCTTGTCCACATAAAAAGACAAAAAATTCAAAAAATAAATAAATAAAAGTCAAATAAAAATGGGTGGTGGAGAAAGGAGTGGTGTACATTTGGGGTACACCTTTGGTGTACCCAAAGCATTTCTCAATAGAATCACATTCTTGCTCTAAAAAAAGAGTAATGCTAGAATTACAAACAAACAGTTCAACAAATTCACAAGCTTTCCTTTTAACACTTTCTTAGAAATAAGATGTCTTCAAATAATAGAATATATTTTAATTTAAAATCCACGGAAAGCGAGTTTGAGTTTGTGAAGTTTTGTGAAGCTTGCCTTTTAACTACCATTTCCCAAAAAAACCCACCCTCTTCCTCCGACATGACGTCCTCATTTCAGTTCAACCAGGTATGGAATCCATTATCCGGATTTTATCCATTTTTCTCTTTAATTTCATTCGAAATCTGTTCGTTCTGTACGAAGTATGGCAACAGATCCTGTAATATCATTGATTATGATCACATAATTCAGTATATAATTGCATTCTCCTAGGGAAACATTGATTTCTGCTATTTTCCTCAAAATTTATGTTGTTTTCTCGAAGAATTTGTTTTCCTACACAATTTCAATCATTGTTAGGGATTCACTTTGTATTTGATCTTGGGCTTGTTCCGAAGGAACAGAGAGGAAAAGGCATAGAACAAATCTGCGGTCTTTTATACAGCGCTGTTGTGAGACTATGTTAGACTTAGAATATAATAACTTTTTGGTTGAGTTGATTTGGTTTCTTACATGATATGGGAGCCTTGTTGACCAAAAGGTCATGAGTTCGAAACTCAGAACCATTCGATTTTTTTTAAAAATTATGGTTTATGGTGCGAAGCTCGAAGCAGTCACCCTTACACGTGAGGGCCGTGTTAGAATTTAATAATCTTTTCTGGGTCTACAACCATAAGCTTGAGTTGTTGGTATTAGTTGGGTTTGTTCCTTGACCGATTGAGATATTGATTAGGGGTACTTGGTTATTAGTAGCATGTTTGGTAAGCTTAAAACAAAAACTAGGGGAGAAAAACAAAGCCGATGAGGCTAAGAATGCTGCTTCGCGCACGTCAAATGAGCCATCACAACTTCTGATTTTAGCCAATGCCCATTCTAATCCGAACCTTTTGGAAAACTTTTTCTCCTTGAAAGACGTCTTATGTTCCGAATGCCACACATTGTTCTCCAGGAGGCTTCAAATTTATTGTGTTAAGTTTGACTTCACGGACGTGATGTAATTTGCCCGTGAATATAGATCAAGTACAAATGTTGTTTCCAAGAGACTCCCAGCTCAAACACACTCAACAATTTTTTTGACCACTAATAACTCTATTACGATTGTAGTATTTGTCCATATATACTCAAACACACTCAACATTAACTAACAAAGAGAGCACACAACACATTTTAGCAAAGAACAAAGAGCAAACTAAAAGCAAAGAAAAGCGCACATAGTCACAATACACACAAACTGACAAAGAGCAAACTAAGAGTAAAGAAAAGTGCACATAGTCACAAAACACACAAACTGACCCCAAGCCCAGAAAGCACCCGCACAAAACAACCACCAAGGCCCAATAGCCTACCCAACTACTCGATCTAGCATTAGGTTTCCAGGCGTTCCTATCTATGGTCATATCCTAAAAGTCTTAATAAGTTATGTCTAATCACCTCCTTCCAACTCTTCCTAGGTCTACCCCTTCCCCTACCTTCACCCACTATCGTAAGCCTCTCGCATCTTCTCTTCACGTACCCAAACACCTTAACCTAGCATTCGGCAACTTATCTTCTACATGTGCCACTTCTACCCGTCCCTCAGTCACCTGGTTTTGAATCTTATCCAACTTCATCTGCCTACACATCTACCGCAACATCCACATCTCTGCCACATGAAGTTGCCAAATGTGAGTTTTTTTCACCACCAAGCACTCTGCTCGGTAAGGCATATCTGATGTGACTACTGACTGATAGAACTTCCTTTCATGCCAACTGATAGCCACTTGCTGCAAAAGACACCCCATCTGTACGATAAAAAACATCCCCATGCCATCTATCTCAGCATCTGCCTAAATGATCGAACCTAGATACCAAGAGGCAAACTCTATCTGAACCCTGATGTAGTTCACTCGGGCTCGTGTAAAATGAATGAAGTAAAGCAAGACAATAAAACTAAGATGATACCAGTCAACATTTTTTTGTGTTTGCTCCCCAGTGGCGGCATATAAAGTGGTGATCCGTGGACACACCTGCAAGTTGGGTTTGAGTTGTTCGTGAGATGTGGAATATATTTCGTGATCGACAACCGGGTTGCTAAATGATGTCTTGACCATTATTTTCTGATGAAACTCTTCGACTTGTTTGAATCCAAAGATCTGCGAGAACGCCAGTATTTGAAGAATATTCTTCACCAAATATATGGGAGTTTCATTGTTCACCATCAATTTGAAACCGTATAAATAGGAACACGAAAATCATAATGGGAGTAGGCATGTCGATATTCTTACGTGTGATTAATGGGTTCAAATTTCAAATAAAGGAAGAGCATATGTTGTTCCCTGTCCTGGCACTCATTCCTCTGATGTCCAGAAGGCTAATTGTGTGTTTGAGTATCATCAACATTTGTCATATTGCACTTCATTGTTTGTGGACAAAGACTATAGATTTGGTTGTGTTTTCATTAAGGGTCTGCTTAAGACGGCCCGACGTCTAAATGTGCAATAGATCTTCTGTCTTAGTGAAGTCGAATAATTTTTTTAAAGCTACTCATCCTTTCGAGTCTTCGTACACACACCCTCCCCAGACATGTTGATGCAGGATTCTATTGGGTTGTTGTTAATAATAATTGTTATCATCCTTTTGAATTTCAACAATGTGTGGTTTCTTGAGCCAAGATTGTTCCTTGATGATTGTATTTGCCTTTAGTGTTTACTAGATAGGAGAACTTGTTATACCCACTTGGTTTTTAGTGATTAGTGGAAGCTTTAGTATCGTTGTTGAACAACCTTATGGTTTTCTCCTCAATTTGGGGTTTCCACATAATTGGTGTTTTCTGTATTTATTTTCGCTTTAATTTATTCGTGTTGGTGCTACAATTTACAGATTGTGTCGAGCCTTGTCAGCCATTATGGTTATTTAGAGAAAGGATTTATTTTTCTTCCGCTTGTTTTGCGTGTGCTTCCCCAACACTTTGTGGTTAGTTACTGCTCATCTTCATTGTGGATCTGACTCTCTCCATTGCAGAGGCAGAATCAGGCTGGTGTTGCTTTGTTCAACTACGTATTCTGTTATTTCTGCTGTGCTAATACTAATAATGAGGTAATCTCTCGTCACCCTGTGGCTTCTCTTCTTAAGGTTCCTGGTTATGACCGTTTTTTATTTTATGTGCATACATTTCCTTATATGAACAATAGTTAGTGTGTTGTTATTTGTTAGTTTGATGCTTTTTCTAATGCTCTTTTATTTCCATACAATTACTTAAATTGTTGCTTATCGTTCTATTTACACTACTCTTCTTGAAATGTACTCCGTATATTTATTTATTCTGCCAAAAATAAATAAATTTTGGGTATGTTTTGTTTGGGTGGGTTAAAATTTAAATATTTGAACCTCTAGGGCACTGCAGAATCTTATACAATATTAGGTTAAATATAACTAAGAACATGTTTTTGCTTGGCATTAAAACAGATGATACTACCATTGCTAATGACACAATTATCAGAATAATTAGAACCGTAATGTACGTTGGTGGTTAAGTTTACAACTACAAATATAGAATAATTAGAAGAGACAACAATAAAAGAGTGGTTGCAATGGGAGGAGGGGATGGCAGATTGCCGCCACCGAACGGGACTTGGAATGGGTTGTCCTCGTGATTGCCACCGGAGGGACTTGCATTGTTGTTGTTGTTGTTGCTGTTTCCGACAGGGGTTGTCCCGCCACCGTAGGCTACCGGCGTGCTGTTCTCCATGTGGAAAATAAAATTAAATAGTTTAGGACTCATAGTGTCCCTACTTATAATGTCCAATAAAATACAGTACGAGTTATTGAGTAGAATTTACAACGAACCTGATGGGGCCCAGAGGGAGGACGCCGGAGTGCATGGTGAGGTTCTCAATGAAAAGGACGGAATGGGAATCGAGGCTGGAGGCCTTGGCGTACTCGTTGCTGAGATCTTCCCCGGAGGGTACGAAGAATGCCCCGTTTACCAACATGTCCCCTTCCGTTCTCCAGTTCCACCCGATCCACTCCGAATCCGGCGTGTCCACCCGCTTTGTCACCTTCATCGATCACCGCGTACATAAATCTCAATAATCGTGGAATTGATTCATAAAAATGATCAAACTTGTTTGGGACAGTGTAGTACCTGCTTGGATTCATTGTCATCTGGCGCGATGTAACGGTTGCCCTGACTGTTGATGGTAGGGCTGGCACTGCCTCCGATGGCATACATTTGCCATTCCGTGTAGTCATTGTTCACCACGTGTACGTATCCTCTCCTGCACCTCGGCATTCTTTGCACACACCCCACCCCAAAGTGATTGAATGCCACCGTCACCTTCATTGCCGCCAACATTGATTAAACGAAGTGAAACGAAACCAAAGGGCAAAGTTGTCAAACGAAGCGAAAAAAGGCTAACCTGCATTCCCACGTCGGCCACGAACGTGTCTACGTGGCCAAGGAGCATAACCTTGTCGTGGTGGGAAAAGTGGCTATTGGAGATTGTGACCGCGGTGGACGCCCTAGTGACGTCGATCAAACCGTCCGTACAACTCGACAAGGTGCAGTGGTCGATCCAGATGTTCCTCGAGCTTCGTACGGTTATCCCGTCTCCGTCCGATTGGCCTCTGTACTCCGTGCGTGTTGGGCCCGTGCGTATCATAGTGTTCCCCGAGGGCTTGCAGTTGGTGATTTGGACGTTGTGAATAATCACATTGGTGATGTTCGCCAAGGTCAAGCACCCGTTTCCGGTGATGAGCAGGTTGGCGCCGCGGCCGTCGACGGTCTTGTAGCTGTTGAAGATCAGCTCATGTTTCAACGTGATCGTCATGTCGCCGGCGAACACGATCCACAACGGCTCCGTTTGGATCACCGCGTACCGGAGAGTCCCCGGTTTCGGGTTCACGACGTCCAGGTCCGACGGGTCGTTGACTGTGTAGATGGGCCCGCCTTTGCCGCCCATCGCTCCGTGACCGAACCCGATGCCGCAGTCCGCCAGGTGCTGGCGGTTGTTTTCCCAGCCAGGGTCGCACCGCCAGCAGTCGTCGATCGGGTTTCCGGTGAGGCATGGGTCGTTCTCCGCTGGCAGCAGTCTTCTCCTTGACACAGATTCTTTCACTCTCCTGTTCAAATTGGACAACACAATAGCTCTTTGTCAAAATTATATTCTTACCCATTACACGATTAATGATTTGTTTCAAAATATGAATACTAAAAACTTGGTAGAATAAATGTCTGATTGGAAATTTCATCTTCCTTATTTATATACCTTTATTCATCTATGACAATAAAATTTTCTTGTCTATACAACATGTGATGCTTGTACTACGTAGTCTTTAAATAAAACTTTATTTTAAGTTTTTCATACAATATTTAAACATATTAACATAAAAAAATGGTTCCAGTCAATCATCATAAACTGAAATGTGAGGCTTATTATGGACAGGGGGACGGGGGAGGTTTAACACTAAATCAACATGGATCGGTGTGTTCATTGCCTTTTCACTGTTCATTGGCGCGATACATTTGGGCGGGAACACTATGCATAAAACCTTCTACTTTTGTAGATATAGATATACGATCGTGTGAAATCCAGTTGGATTCGACGAATTCGATAGTTCTTTTTAAATCGAAGATCTCAAAAACTAGGAAATGAATTGGGCGAAAATAGCATTGCATCCGAAATAGATGAAGAAAAAAAACAGAGCTCGACTCGGATTTGTTAAAGCTCGATCAGAAGAATGTCCTTTTTTTACCTATGAACTTCTCGAGCGACCAATTCTGGGTAGGGGTGTTGATGCGGGATGGTTAGGTTGAAGCTTGCATTGATAAGCGAAGAAGAAGAAGAAGAAGACAGAGAAGAGAAACAGAGCAAGAAAATGCAGAAGCTTGGAGGAAGGATCATCATCATCATGGGAAGAGGGGCTCAAACTTGATCATCATCTAAGGTATTTAATTTGGCTATAACTTCTTTGCTTGGGTAAAGGTAAAATTCCTAATGGAAGTAACAGCCCTAGCTAAGATAAGATTTCTTTATGAAGCTGCAAAAATATAATGTTCATATAAAAATGATGATATTGAAACAGAAAAAAAAAAAAATTTTATTACTCCCTTCATCCCAGTTTATTTGTGTTCGCATTTCTCCTTCTTTTTTTGCTCGTCGAGAATTAATTGTCTACTTAACTTATTTGGTGAACGAATTATCGAGAATTCCCGAAAATACCCCTAAGGATATGCACAGATACAAGTATTCGGGGACGGAGGAAGTAATGCTTATTTGACTTACATAAAAGTAAGTATATTCCGGTTTACATACGGTATAATTTGTAATTTAGGTAGTATGTTTGAAGAAGAAAAGAAGTTATAGAATTACCTCCCTCCCTAATTATTCTGTATTAATCCACTCTTCTTTCTTAAAACCTCCTCTCTAATTATTCTATATTAATCCACACTTCTTTCTTAAATTAATGTGAATGGGAAACAAGAAAAGTGAATACATACACCTTTTTCATGGAGTGCCGGCTTATCCTATCCATGAATATTAGCAGCCGCCATCTTCTTATATTATTATTATTATATGCCATAATGACCGGTGGGCATTGCACAGTTAGTAAGGTCACTAAGTTTAGGGGCAACATTCGAGTTTGATTTCTGGCAATTGTGTTGGGCGGAGATTATACTATGTATCGGGCATCTGCATGTATCAGGTGCAAGCTCTATCGTTTGTCAACAATGCGTGGTTAAAGTCCAATTTACCTACTTTCTGGTGACCGTCTGGCTGATTCTGAGAAAGACCCTCGGAGAAGGGATTTATCCTTTTTTTTTATTATTATATGAAATAATGAGGAAAATAGAGAAGAATTAGTTTTTAATTGCATACAAGTTCTCTGCATTAAGCACACGTGCAGATTTCAAGGATACTAACCTATATTCAAAGTTAGAACCTTTCTCCTAGATTAAGGGGTTTAAGGTTTTTGTGGATATCATCAATTCTTTTTACAAAAATTCATGGCTAGGTCCTATGAAATTTTAGAAAGAATGGTCTACGTGCTAGTATTTTTTCAATCCAACGGCTGTTTTGTATTTTAAAAAAAACAAAAGATATTAATGCTGTCAAAGTGTTGTAACACACTAGGTGTGGTCATTTTAGACTTTCTACATTTTTATATAGACATTAGCTTCATTTTCTTTGTCTGAATTTATTGAATTTGATCTGAATTTTTTAGTGTTGGTTTGAACTATATGGACTTGATGTGATCTATTTTGATATGATTTTAGTGTAATTTAAAGCTATTGCTTATATGATATGATTTGTTTGTACTGATTTGAACTAATTTGATTCTGAAAAGTACGGAGTATAAGTAAAGAGTTTGAAAAAAACAAGTTGAAGAGAACGGGGTCATTGAAATGGTCTTTTGTCGTTCAAAGTGTTTTTATTCATGAACAATGTCTTTTATCGTTCATTGGCATTGTGATCTCAATATCCTCAATCATCTCCAAAAATGGCCTCGATAAACATTGTCCATCCAAAACTTTTTATTCAAGAACTATGTTTTTAGCCTTTAATGTCCATAGTGCTAAAATGTCCTTGCGGTGATGATGAATGACTCTGACAACATAGGAAAATGAAGATAATTAAAAAAGGAACCTTTTGTATATCATTACTAAAGGGACTCAAGGTTGAAAAGAAGTCTTTGAAAACTAGTCTTTGAAAACTAGAGTAAAATATTGAAAACATACCAAAATATGACTTTCATGTTTTTTTTAAAAATAAGAGTTAAAATGCATTTACATTACCAAACATGGTCAAGTACATTACTAAAAAGTATAGTAATGTGCACATGTACAGTGCCACATTACCACGACATTATCACAATGCAAACTCTTATTTTGGATTAAAAATATGAAACTCTTATTTTGGCATTCTTTCTATGTTTTAGTTCTATTTAGGGTGATTTCTCAAGAAAAAAAGAAAAGGAAGAAGAGGTGCATCCTTGGGAAAAAGAAGAAAAAAGATATAGTGATTAGCTTTAGGTTTAATATTTTCTTGTAATAACGAATCGCGTACGAAACGCTTTCAGATCAAAGTTATTTCGGTGTATACGAATCGCGTACGAAACGATTTCAGATCAAAGTTATTTCGGGGTATACGAGATACTTCAATCGGATAAGACGTTAATCAAGAACAAGCACTCGAAAATATGTTCTTAATCCATACCACGAGAATCTATTTTATAGAGTCGAAAATTTCTTGATCGGACATGATTGTTTGCGTAAACGTACGCGTACGTTCGCGCGGAGAAGAGGCGCGAGAAGTTCCTGCGGCTTTTGGAGTAAATTTCGACGTAATCCACTCGTTGGAGTCCTTTACCGTTTTGGACTCCGATCACGAAAATAATAAGGATTTTCATAAAGAAACAACGTTCGAAATAAAAAATTTCCAAGCTGTCCCGGTCAGCTGCCCCTTGGATCCCGCCAGGGGTTGCCGCTCCTTGGACCCCGCTACCCAGGGGCTGCCACCCCCGGACCCCCACTATCCCGGGGGCTACCGCCCCTGAACCCCCGCAGTGAATTTGTAATATTGTTGAACGAGCGCGCACTTCGCGCCTCCTAACTCGTTTGACATCGTCTATTAAAATTCTCGTCCGATATAAGTAAATCTAATTACACAAAATAAACCGATGACACTAAAATCACCAACAGATATTGCATTAAATTAGTATTATATTTTAATAATTACTTAATTATATAAGTTCTGTATATTAAATTAAAACTAAGAAGTCCGGTAGGAATTCTCTTGTCGATCATCGAAACAAAAATTGTACTGACGTTGCTAATAATGTCGCAATTATGTTCCAAAATGGTTAGTAACAAATCTTATCTACATCATTAATCAATGAAAGTAGTCAACATATTCCACTTCTGTAAAACGAAGAATAATGAAAAAATACAACCCAAAAAAAAAATACTTCTAATCATATACTCGTTGAATAAATTTTGAGTAAAAATTTCGTGATTCCAATAACAATCCTTCCATTATGTACAAAAAGTTGGGTTCCTTTCATGCTAAAATTTCCTCTCTTTTTTTCTGTCCACTTTTTTCCTATTTACAACTACAAATATAGAATAATAAGAAGAGACAACAAGAAAAGAGTGGCTCTAGTAGGAGGAGGGGATGGCGAAGCACCGCCGCCGAACGGGAAGCTGAACGGGAAGTCATCGCGACGGCCGCCGGTGGGACTTGCGTTGCCGTTGCTGTTTGCGCCGGTGGTTGTCCCGCCACCGTAGGCTTGCGGCGTTTTACTCTCCCTGTGGAATATAATAATGTTAAACAATTTATAACTTATTATTAATTAATTATTGTAATTGAATACTCCGATACAAATAACGTATAAATAAATAAAGATTCCACAAGCATGTGCATACATAAATCTTTCAAGAGTTTTACCAAACATACTGCAAGACAAAAGGCATCAAATAAAAGATTCCACGAACATGTTCTATGAACTGCTTCATCAACCTAAGATCCACTATTTCCAAATTATTACTACGTAAATTAAAAAAAGATTTAAAAAATAAATGTGTATTTTTAAAAATATTTATTACTTAAAACTGTAAAAACTAGACAAATATCGAAGGTAATATATGAAAACGAGGCCCATATATAAGAATTTAATTATTGTGTATTTGATATTTATTTTTTTTTACCCATTTTCTTTTTTAGTGATGAACATATGAGTCACAAGATTTCTCTCTCATTCAAACAGGTATAAATTTTTATACGGAGTACTTTATTTAAACTCTGTAAAAGTACTCCGTACATTATTGCAATTATCGCTGTTATTAATCACATTAAAATTACAAGAAAGAAAGGAATGAGAGGAGCAAGAAGAAGAAACCTGGTGGGGACTGAGGGGATGACCCCGGAGTGTGCGGTGAGCTGGTCAATGAGAAGGGCAGAATGGGAATCGAAGCTCGAGGCCTTGGTGTACTCGTTGCTGAGGTCGTCGCCGGAGGGGACGAAGAATGCCCCGTTCACCAACATGTCCCCCTCCGTCCTCCAGTTCCACCCGCTCCAGTCTGTCTCCACCGTTTCCACCCTCTTTGTCACCTACATCGCCGGAAAAAAAATCTTTAAAACTTTGCATGCACTTTTAATTTTTATTTAATTATAAGTCAAAATAAAGGTCCGTTCTGATTGACTAAAAAAATTTCAAATCTGGATAGATATTCAAGGAATGGGTAATATTTTTTTTGGTTGGGAGTTCTTTTTTAGAACAAAACTCAATTTAGGAATACAATATATGGAGTAGTTTTTACTCCCCCGTTCTCAAAAACACTTCCTCTTTCATTTTTTTCACTTCCAACAAAACACTTCCACTTTCTATTAAAAAACCACTTTTACCCTTACTTTTTCATACCCTACCTATCACATCATACTTTTCTCTAATAATCTATCCATCATATCTTATTTTTACCCATCACATCAAGGGTAAAATTGGAAGTCAACTATAATTTAACACTTCCTTATTTTGGCTCCAAGTCAAAGTAATAATTTTGGAACCTTTTTTGCAAACGGAAGGAGTAATAATTTTGTAATTGGATGGAGACATGGAGTTAATTAGTTGGTTGCACTGAATGATTTTAAAATGTATATCTCCACACTTAGATTGCATAATATTCGTAGGTATAATATCATTTTGGGATTCCCATTAATTAATTAATAATGTGCATTTTGACCCTTCCAAGTAATGACAAGAATATAAGATTGCATGTCGCCATGTCCCACATTACGTTAATGAGCCAACACCGTTGAAAATTGCTACCTTAGATATTACTCCCTTCATGTATTATTATAAGCAAATTATTCTTTGATTCCACACTAATTGTAAAGATCTTAATATATACGTAGTAAGTTCTTTGATTCCTCCTGCCCACAAAACCTTTTTTTTTTCTGTTTTTATTCGTTTAATTTTTTTCTTATTTCTATTAAAAAGTTACATTTACCCATATTAATTCTTAACTTACAAATCGCATCACACTTTTTCACTATTAATCTACTCATCACATCTTATTTTTACGGATCACATCTAAAGACCTTTTTTGTAAATTTAACATCAAAATACACTTATTTTAGATCTTTTAAAAGTCAAAACCAGGATGATTTTGTGAGACGAAGGAATACCATTTACGAGTTAAAAGGCTGGTCTCAAGACAATCAAGAGACCTTGGGACACAAATAAATTAAGTTTTGAATCGCAGTCCATGATTTATGCAAAAAACAAGAAAAAAGATAGAATAGGTGGCACATAAGAGGACATTACCTCTTTGGCGTTAGGGTCATTGGGCGCAATATAACGATTTCCCTGACTGTTGATGGTTGGCCTCGCGCTACCTCCGATGGCATACATTTGCCATTCGGTATAGTCGTTGTTCACGACATGTATGTATCCTCTTCTGCACCTCGGCATCCTCTGCACACACCCTTCCCCGAAGTGGTTGAACGCTATCGTCACCTTCATTGCACGCATGCACCCTTTCATTAATTACCATCAATCCACAATATTAAAACAATCATTTTGCATTTCACTTCTTCTTAGTTCTTCCCTATAAAACTCTTCCCAATTTCTTTTTTCGAACGTTAAAAAAAAACACACTCAATGCATTTCTTATTTTAATAAAAAAAATCTACATAAAAACGAGATTTGCTAGGTGTACACTAGTATTGATACACCAAATGTACACTACTCGCGTCACAGACACATATAGACAGTAATTATGACCAAATAAACATTTGATGTCTCTGTGTCGTGATTTTGTTTTTGAAAAAAAGGAGAGAAAGACTAACTTGCATTCCGGAGTCGGGGAGGTAGGTGTCGACGTGGCCAAGGAGCATAACCTCGTTGTGGTGGGAAAAATAGCTATTGGAGATTGTGATGGCGGTGGACCCCATTATGGCGTCGATCAGCCCGTCCGTACAGCTCGACAGAGCGCAGTGGTCGATCCAGATGTTCCTCGCCGTGAACATGGAGATTCCGTCGCCGTCCGATCTGCCTCTCCACCCCACGTGCGATGTGCTCGACCGCACCAGAGTGTTCCCCGACGGCTGGCAGTTGGAGATCTGGACGTTGTGGATGATGACGTTGGTGACGTACTGCAGCGTGATGCAGCCGTTCCCGGTGATGTGCACGTTGGCGCCGCGGCCGTCGACGGTCTTGTGGCTGTTGAAGATCAGCTCGTGTTTCAGCGCGATCGTCATGTCGCCGGCGAACACGATCCACAGCGGCTCCGTCTGGATCACGCCGTACCGGAGAGTCCCCTGCTTCGGGTTCGCGGCGTCCAGGTCCGACGAGTCGGTGACCGTGTAGATTGCCCCGCCTTTCCCGCCCATCGCTCCCTGGCCGAATCCGATGCCGCAGTCCGCCAGCCGCTGGCGGTTGCTTTGCCAGTTCGGATCGCACCGCCAGCAGTCGTCGATCGGGTTTCCGGTGAGGCATTGGTCGTTCTCCGCGGGCAGCAGTCTTCGCCGCGACACCGATTCGTTCACTCTCCTGTTGAATTCGCACAGCACACCAACTGTTTGTCAAAATGCTCGACTGAAATTCATTGAATTTCACAAAATTCGGTTCTCAATTTTATGAAAAAAATAAACAGAAACTCTCAATTCTCAGAAATCTAAAAGTGTAGAAATTCTCCAATATAGAACAATCCAGATTTGCTAAAGCCTGATTTGAGAAATTCATGTTATTTTACCTATGAACTTCTTGAGCTACCAATTCTGGGTAGGGGTGTTGATGCGGGAGGCTGAGATTGAAGCTTGCATTGATAATAGAAGAAGAAGAAGATGATGATGATGATGATGATGATGAAGATAATAATGAAGAAGAAGAAGAAGACAGAAAAGAGAAACAGAGCAAGAAAATGCAGAAGCTTGGAGGAAGGATCATCATCATCATGGGAAGAGGGGCTCAAAACTTGATCATCATCTAAGGTATTTAATTTTGCTGTAATTTCTTTGCTTGTGGACAAGTAAAATTCCCAAGGGAAGTAAGAACCCTAGCTAAGATAAGATGTCTTCTTGCCCTGGAATACACTCTTTCTGAACCTGCAAAAATTATATGTTCATATAAAATTGATGAACTTGAATACAAAAAAGCATTCTATTGCCATGTCTGAATTCAGTTTTTCACACTTTGAATTGCCTAGAATTCATTGTCATTTTCTTCATTTAATAACCAAGTGATCGAAATTACCCAAAGGCCCCTAATGAGATTGCAGGCTACTAAAGAGGACAAACCAATTACAATGACTTTTTTTGTCAATCCCCATCTTTTTCAAGTTTGAGAGGTCAGGATAAGTGAACAACTAAATCTAAATGGTGGGAATAAAAAAATATATTTATATATGATGAATATAAAATAATACTCCCTCCGTCCACAAATAAACTTTACATTACGCGTTACGATGTTTGACTGAAGTTATTTTCAAATCAGTTTATATGAAAAATGGTGTAGAATTGAAAAATAAAAATTACATATTAAAAAACTATATCAAAAGATCTACAAAACTAGAGGTGACATGACTATATTATTTTATCAAATGAGTGATGAAAATAGGCCAACAAAGTGAATAAAGTTTAACCCTGTGAATAGTGAATGTAAAGTTTATTTGTGGACGGAGGGAGTATTATATATCCAAATTTACAACATACTACTTCAAACGTAACGCAAAAAATGATGAATTTTTTTATTCAAAATTAGAATTTTCCTACAAATGTATTCGAGTAATTGAGAGACTTTTTTTAACTCATTCCACTTTTTCCAACTTCTTCAAGTTTTTTTAATTTCTTCCAGTTTCTTCCATTCTTTCAGTTGCTTCCCACATCTGAGTCTGAAATTCAATCCAAAAACACAGAGTTGTATTATATGTAGCCTATAATCACAAGTTTGTTTGAGCCTTTAGTTTTAACATAGTATTAGAATCCATATATTCTTCTTTCTCAAAACCTTCCTCCCTAATTATTCTGTACTAATCCACTCTTCTTTCTCAAAACCTTCCCCCCTTAATTACTCTATCAATTAATCCACTCTTCTTTCTTTCAAAACCTTATTAATCAATTCTTCTCCCTTAAATAAAAATGCGAATGCGAAACAAGAAAAGTGAATACCTGCAGACCTTTTCCATGGAGTGCGGGGCTTATCTTATCCATAGTTTTTTTTTTAGCAGCCCCTTCCCTCTTGTTCCCCCGGCCTTTTCTTATTTAATTTGTACCCCTTACTTGGCTTTATGGGATTAAAAAAAATTAAAAGTGTGTTAGTGGGATTAATTATTTAGACAAAAGAGAAAAATATTACAGGCCACATACACCGTAAATTTTTCTTTGTCAAAAAAGAAATGAAAGAAATTTAAAGTTTACAACGGGTATTTTTTTGACGAACAAATAAAAAAATGTGTTACTTTATTGCGGGGTATAGTATAATCGAATAACAATGTTCAGATAATGACTTTCTGGCCATGTTTTGACATTTTGTATAGGGGGCAATATAGAAAAATGAGGATTAAAAAAACCATTTACTTCTTTGTCCCCTCCCCTGCTCTTCTAAAACTCAAATTAAAAAAAAGGATTAGTCCCATCTCCGACGCTCCCTTAGACCCGATCAGACAGTCACTGAGAGGAAGTAAATTAGACTTTGATCACAGATTGGTGGTGCATGCACCTGGTATTTGTAGAGGATCTATGCTTAGCATACTTGCCTTCCAGCACAGTTGCCAGGAATCGAACTCAGATCTTACCCCCTTGGCACTCTTTGCCTAGCCAACTACGTAACGCCCACTAGTTCAAATACAACAACAACAACCCAGTTAAATCCCACAAGAGTAGGGTCTGGGGAGGGTGTGTGTACGCAGACCTTACCCCTACTCGAAAGTAGAGAGGCTGTTTCCAAAGAGACCCCCGGCTCAACGTCGAAAGTTGCATTGCTTGACTAACTGCTACTTCATTAATTAAGGCAGCGCAGACAGTTTAGAGATCTATTTTGATTTATTCCATCACACCACAAAGCCAAAAAATGGTGAAATTTTGGCTCCATCGGAGATGATGGAAAAACCCACTAGCTCAAATGAAAAAATAAAAAGACATCAAAGAAGGGAGTATTCAAAAAAAAATTGAATGGAAAGAATAAAACACAATGACAAAGAATGGTAAAAGAATTTCTCCCTCCGTGCGTTTTGGGACTAAAGGTGTGTTTGGGTGTGTAGGGATTAAAAAAGATTCTTTGATGGAAAGGAAGGAGAAAAGGGGCATTGCCTGCTGCGGGAATGAAGTTTTGGGTTCTGATGCCTTTTAATTTTGGGGTTAAAAGTTTTGACGACGTGGATTTCACTTTTTTGTCAATGGATGAAAAGGTTTTTGTGGGGGTAAACGGTCTTTAAAGTTAAAATGGAAAAACCAAACTAACCCAATCTCAGTATTGGCACAAAAAAAAAAGGGAATCTTTTTGTATGTCATCATATCAAAGGTTGTTTGCCTTTTCTTTTTTCACTGTTATAGATAAACAAACCAATCATAATATATACTTCCTCTGTCCTAAAACTTTCTTCCTACTTTCCCTTTTTTTCCGTTCTAAAACTACCTTCCCATTAGAAAAAAAAAGATGACAAATGACATTAACACTCTCATGTATTTACACCAATTATCTTCTAACTCTATATTTTGAATGATTGCAAAAAAATATTCAAAAAATCTTTTTTAAGCAGGGTAAAATTTGAAGTCAAAGCCAAAAATTAAAAATGGGGAAAAGTCAAACTGGAAAGAAAGAATTAGGACGGAGGGAGTATCTGTCATTAATCAGAACAAACTTTCTTCTTTTATTATTCTCTTCTTTAGATTTTGTGGGATTTTATTAATTTAATTAATTATGTGAGAAGCATTATATTAATGAATTGATTATTGAATCCCTTCCAAATTAAAAATTAAAAATATCAAGAAAGAGTGGTTTCCCTCACAAGGGGAAGGGACTTGACCTGGCATGTCATAGCTGCGATATTTTAAGAAATGACATTCCAGATTTTTAGACTCAATTCCTCAAACTAAAGTATTACCCATTAAGAACAAATGAGACTTTAATAGCAGATTGGTGGCAGAAAATGAATTAAAGCTTGCACTTGATACTTGCGGAGGCCATATATGTCGAACATAGTGGTCTCTCAACGTAGTTGTCCGAACTTGAGTCTACCCTGTTGACACTTCTTACCTTTAACAACTGCTCAATGTCCATTGGCTCGTATACTTTTATGGAGATTATATGGAAGCTGTTAGAGTCTAACCCACATCAGAAGTTGAATAGAAAAGTAATCAGTATATAAGTTCTTGAGTTCAACTAAGTAATCAATTAGATTCAATCTTTTAATATTGTTCAGTCCAAATATCTTATTACCCATCCTGTTATCCTTTTACCAAATCCTAAATTCTATCAGAAGCACATAATTTCACCTTGGTTACTAGTATTGTACTCCGTAGTATATATACTTTTATACTGGTCATAGTGTACGTGAGAATAGAAATTAAAATGGAAGCACATAATTTCACCTTAGTTAAATTGAGTTCACAAACAAATGAGAATTTGTTTAGGGAGGGTATTTTTATGCAACGTTACAAAGATCACAAATATAATCAAATTATGGTCTTAATTATTTAGATAAAAAAAGTGCTTCATTATGGTCTTAAGCATTAAGCTTCAAGATTAATTAACTCTAAAACATTCCAATCAAAAAGTGTACGTGTGACTGTGTGAGGATCATTCAACTAATTAACCAATTAAGCTTCCCACATCATCCAACTTTGTAAGTGCTAGCTTTTCGTGAACTCTGATCTGATGAATGGCAGCGACACGTGCCCTTTTTTTAATTTTTCTTCAATTTAGTCAGAGGGATTTCAGATAAATTTTAATCATCAATTTTATAGAAAAGTACATTACATATCAGTGCAATAAAACAAATTGTTGAAAGACTTTAATTTTACAAGTTAAAGAAAATGAAATTATTTTTGTAATAATATATGGAGTATATATAATATGTTTTTTAATTGATGATTAAATTTTATCTAATTTACTCGAAAAAGTTCAAATTGACAAATCCTTTGGGGCGAAGCTTAGTATATACCTTCTTTGACGGGGTGGTGGATTTTTCCATCATTGACCACATGTCGCTAGTAGATCAAACATATTTCTTGCGTCCCGTAAAACATTTCATGTTTTAACTAGTACGAGGGGAAGCTGTAGAAGTTAGACCAAATTGAAACAATAACAATTATAACGAGTATGACTCAGAATATGCATGTCAAAATGAGTATGGCTTAGAGTAAGTCTTAAATTTTTAAAATTAGTTCGACGCAAGTTTGAAATTTCTAATATTATATGTATATCAAAAAAAAAGGAAAAAAATGAAAGTACAATATAAAGCATGACACGTACGTGCATGCATGATATCCGAGTCATCAGACATACAAACATGCATGGGATCGAGTCAGGTAGTTCAGTAGTTGGCAAATGTGGAAAATAAAGAAATGAAAAGGCAGAAAGAAATATATATTGCCACGTTATAGTGACGAAAGTGGAAAAAGACTACTAAACTTCTAACGTGCTTATATATAAAAAAATTAAAAAGAAAATGTGGAATTAAAAAACACATACTACCCTCCTTCAATTCAGTCTAGATTTATCTTGCAGAAAAGTATTTAAAAATTATTTATTGTAATAAAATGCAGTGCAAATTGAATATAAATGATTAATAAAATTAACACAATGCAGATTTTAAAATTTTATTTCGTTTTGCATATAGTGAAGATCATTATAGCATGAAAGGAGCTAGTACTTAGGTAGTTATTTCACTATGCACTGCATAATGAAGAGGAACTTTTATGTATTTAGATTTGACCATTAACTTTAATATTATAAACATATTATTCAACGATAACTTTTAATACTCGGTATAAATTTTTTTAAAAAAATTAAGGGCCCGTTTGGTAAGTTTTGAAGATATGATAAGATATGAGTTCGGAATTTTAGGAAAAATGATATGGGTTTCAAAATTAGAAAAACAAGTTTTTATAGAAAACAGATATGAAATCTGATTACAGCCACAATTGTTTCATAAGCAATTAAGAAATCAAATATAAGTCCTGGATATAAGCTAAATAAAATGTGCTCCATAATTTATTTAAAATGTCGAATTAATATGTTTTAATTCTTGTTACTTGAATTTTTTAAAGTACAATTTATTCTAATCCAAACAATTTATTAATTTTATTTTACAGAGTATTAAAATCAAATTTATTTTTAATTTTTTATTGAATATTGTTAATAAACAGAGATTGACATAAAACTCAATACACAAGAAATAAATATTTATTTTGCATAAAAAAATGCGTGAATTAAAAAAAAATTTAACAACAATTTTAAAAATTAAAAAAAAAATAAAATTTGAATAGATTGGGAACCATTAAAAACACTCTCATTTGCTAACCGGAAGATAATGCCGATAATGAATGCTCCCCAGTGAAATCGGCCAAATGAAGCCGATATGGAGTCTCTCCACTTTGGCACATATATCCCATGTCTTTTTAATGTCATTTCTGAATCCACATGTCACATGTGTGATATGAAGTTGGTTGGGCTTTTCAGTTGCTTCGTATGTGGAATTTTAGGGGGTATTGAATTTGGGCTTGGGCTAGCAGGCTCGTATAGTCGTATTAATCTTTTCATTCCATTTAATTATACTTGTTCTTATTTAGAAGCATGTCTAAAATTTTATTTTTTAAAAAAATCATTTATTTACAAGAGTTTTTCTTTCATGGTCCTAAAATTCACATGTAAAATATGAATCTTTTAACACTTTTATGGTCAGACAAGTAGATTTTTTCTTTTTTGTAAAAGACTCAATTCTTTTATGATATTAATGCACTAAGGTTCATTACACGACATAGATCTTAGAACCATAGAAGAGTTTTTCTATTTACAAACTGGTACAAAGATAAAATATATCAATTATACCATTCAAATATACATTAAAAGCTCTAAATAAAAGGGGACAAAACATTTTATTTTGTCAAATGATCAATAAAATATACATACAAACATAATTTATCGAGAGACCGTAATAGTAATTAGGAAAATTAATTTTGGGCGGATGATTGAAAGTGCGGAACCCGTCCCGTAGCATTTTGAAAAGGGTTTGGTTCAGTTCGAGATATAATTTTTATTACAACCATTTAAAACTCATTTTTCGGTTTGGTACAATGTCAGTTTAGTTCGAAACAATGCTAGACCGGCATTTTTGCACAAGTACTCCTGGTTTCTGACGTGGGCAAAAATACAATGGCTTGTGAGGTTTTTCCAAATTCAAATCTCATGTTACATGATATGTAATCATCTTTTTTACATCATAAGGCATCTGTAATAAATATGAGATGTGGGCTTCATCTTTTCCAACCAATTCGCAATCAAAGTCTAATTTACTTCTTCTCAGTAATCGTCCGGCCGAGTCCGAGGGGGCTTTCAGGGATGGGCACATCCTTTTTTTTTTTACATAATAGAGATTATATTGAATCGTTAGGCCATTTAAAATGGGAGAGGAGGATGGGCGTTGCGCAGTGACAAGGGTCGGGGTGAGCAACAAATGCCATTGCAGGGAATGACTAGGGAGAGTCTGGCGCCACAACGTTTGCTGGATTGAGGCGCAGGTTAGAGTGAGCAGCGGGCACCATTGCAGTGCCTCGCTGCACTGCTAGGGGGTCGGTCTAATTTTTCTTTTTTTAAAAATTTCAAATTTTTTAATATCAATTTTATTTTATAAAATTTCAATAATTAATATTAAATTTATGGTATTCTTTTTATTTATTTCTGTTGATTTATATTTTTTTTAATATTTTTTACTTATTATTGTTGTTGTTGTTTTTATTACTTTGTACAAAGTGTAATTCTTTATTACTATTATTTTTATTTATTACATTTTATTATATATTTTTATAATGTTTTTTTAATAATATTATTAATTATTTTATTAATGTAGTTATTACTGTTGTGGGTCCAGCCCATTTTATTTGGGTTCCATTTTTCTTTGGTGGAGGGCCCAATTGTGTTTTTACTTTGTTGACTAAAAAAAAGGAGAGTAAAAAAAGGGCTGGGCAGTAGAGGACTTACGGACAGAGCAGAAAAAAAATATCAGAATTGAGAGAGGAAAGGTGCTGGTGCAGAATTTACAGACCAGCCGCACAAATTCGATCATCGCCGGAGATCCAGCCGTTGTATTGAGCTGAAATTTTCAGAGGTTGTTCCCAACACTTAGGGCTTCAATCTGTTCAATTTTCACATCAATCGGAGCTACGGATCTTCTGTAATCGCAGCTGGTGCGACGCTGCGTTTTTGGGTGATAATCCTGATTTTCCTTCTCTATTGTTGATGCCTCTTATGTATGTTGTTGTTGGTGGGCTGTGACATCCTTGTAGACTGAGTTTGGGTGTTTTTACCCTCAATTTGCATAATAAGAGAAGAAGAGGGCGGACTCC
>OOIL02004591.1:1116682-1185101 GCA_900332095.2 Cuscuta campestris | reverse complement strand
TGTGTGTGTGTGTGTATGTATGTATGTATGTATGTATGTATATGTATGTAAAAGATAGTTTAGGGGTTGTAGTGTTGACACATGTCATACGTGACAAGGCAGTAAACGCCAACGCGTACAGACCTCAAACATTAAACGCCAACGTGTAGGCCAATGTGTGCAGACACTAAGCATTGATGTTCGTCTTTCGCAATTCTCGCTTCAATAGTAACATGTACAGACGCCCAGCCGTCATATATCTCCAACGAACATCAAAACACCAAAATGAACATCAACCGGAACAATGCCAAAATGAACATTTAAAATCATTACAAAAAATGAATCTCTTCAACCACCAACATCAAATTAAAAAACCCCAAAATAGAATAATATCACTCTTCACATTTCACAAAACAAAAAGATACAATGTAGCCTTTCAAAATCCTACAAAACCAAAACATACACAACCCTTTAACACATGCCCAAGCGTAGCACGGAAGAAAATTAAATCATAAACCAAACTCTCCATTTTCAACCATCGCATCAATAACATTATGACAACGAGCCCTAATAACAAGCCCGTGCGTAGCACGGGGTAGAAAACTAGTAAATGGTGTAAATTAAAGCATTAGCCGCAGTTATAAGTAGAGGTGGAACTACATTATATATGGGGTATGGGTATAGTGCTCAAATCTCATCTTATTCCAAACAATAAGAATAAGTAATAAATAAAAAGTAACAACTTGAAGAGAACAATATGGGATATACAATATGGGTTGCTTATTTAAGTTATTTTCAATAACCTAATATATGCATTCTACTTATTGAGACTTGTTAGCGTTTCACATCGAAAATTGAAAAGAAAAATAATCGATATATATAAGCTCTTGAATTGAACTAAGTAATTGATTAAATTTAATCTTTTAAAATGATTTAATCTAAGTGTCTTATGACTAAATTTTGACATGGTATGGAAGCCCGTTTACCCGCCTCATTTATTAAGGTGATCATCTAAAAGTTCATTCCTAGCGGTCCATTAGTCTTTAGCTTAGTTGTCTCTATGAAAAACAACATGTGGCCCATATATAACCCGATTATTCATCTGAAAGTCCATACACATTTAGTCGTGATCCTTTAGGGGTTCTCACTTTTGATCTTTTCATTTCATGGGGATGGAAAGTCCAGATGCAAGTGGCCAACCAGTTATATTCAAAATGGTACAATTGTCTACTTGAGGTTGATTGCTAAAGTATCCCACATCGGAAATCGAAGAGAAAAGTAATCGATATATATAACTTCTTCAGTTGAAATAAGTAATTTATTGGATCAATTTTTTAGAGTTAAATTCCATAATCACTCTTTTATAATATAGGGATTTCCATATTTAGTCCTGAACTATTTGATATTACGCTCATCGTCCTTCTTTTTGGGTATTATACCTTTCTATAAATAGTCTTTTTGACCTTTTGTCATGTTGGTGTTAATTTGAAAAAAAATAATGTAATTTGACATCAACCATATGTCCAGTAACGTATTCTAATGTTGATTAGACAAACAACATAATAATAATGACTATGATTATGGACTAGAATATCGAAAAAAGACCACGTCAATAGACTATGATTATAGTAGAAAAAGATTGTGATCCACAAACGACACATTAGGAACGGCCTCTCGAATTGTGTATGATAATAAAGATATATGATCATTGTCAAATTACATAAAACAGATAATAAAAATGGACTATTTGTTGAAAAGTATCCAGAAAAGAAGAACCACGGGCGTAATATTTGATAATAGAAGACTAAATATGGAAAACTTCATATTATAAAGGACAAATTATATAAATTACTTATCTTTTTATATACTTCAACACAAATATCTTATGACTCAATTCAGTAACCTTTTCTCCATCATAAATTCTATCAAGATTCACTTAATCTAGTGAGTCAATTAGAGTATGATCAATTGATTAATTTTAATTAAGTCTTCCAATAATGTTGGTCCAATGTCCCAACTCTTCAAACCGACACTACTCAAAGTTCTTTTTTTTTTTACTTAAAGAAGTGTGAAACGTTGTTTTCTTTTTCAATTGTTGGAGTCAAATGTTACAAAGACTCATTCTACTCCATTGTTATTAATACATAGAATAATAAGCATGTCAACCTTGTTCCTTCAAAAGCTAGGTTTAATTTGGAGGACTCAAAGTTGAATATTGGAGAAAAGATGTTAATGCAAAGGTCTATTATTATTATTATTATTATTATTATTTGAGGGATTATATTAGTAGTGCTTAATTAGTATTCAAAATGAAATGTGCTTTGTAGTCTCAATCAACTTAAAGTGTGGTTTTGATTAAGTATAAACTTGAATTGAATTGAATTGAATTGAGGAAGCAATAACTCTTTTAGAGATTCCAAACGTTCATATAATCCTACTTTTCCTTCAAAGTGCACCTACCCTGCATGCCCCTTGTCTGCCATTAAAATAGCATCCCATTCATATCCATTTTCCCAACATCTATATATCTAAAGAGTCTAAACATTTTGGTCATTTGTATCTATATTTTTGTCTGTATAGATATACGGAGTATGTTATAAATATGTAATATTTCAAGATTATATTTCAAAATAATTCTATTGATTTTAATACGTAATATATTGGTCTTCTTTTTTTTTTTTGCAAATTGTACGCTCTCAAAATCTAAAGATGTTGATCAAGAATGTCAAGTAAAAATAAAGTTTTCACACGGAGAGAATAGTTAAAATTAATATTCTACATCCGCTCATCAGACTACAGTTAGAATTAAGGCTAAAAAATTTTAATCTTATTAACTTTTGATGAGAAAATATGTTGGAGCATTCCCACCGTTGGGACGTTTCCACATTGAAAAAATTGATTAAAAATGTCCACCATATAACTAAGAGGAGTTACTCCACTTATTTTCTCTTTGATCAAAACAGGAAAGTACTTTAGGACCCGAGGGAGTATATATTATCCATATACTATGTCAAAGCTACATATACTTGAATTTATTTATTTCATGATATGATTGGTAATAAAGGAAACGTTTACTTTATAGTTTATATTGGTTAACCATGCAAAATTAATGACCTTAAATACAAAAGAATTCGTTCAATTTTTGAATTGTTTGCTCATAGACCATAGTCAAATTCAAATAGTGTAATAAATATTACTCCTATCCCACAAAAAAAGTCTCTCATTTCCTTTTTTGTTTGTCTCAAAAGTAAAAAAAAAATTATTTTCTACTTTTTTTAAAGAAATTAGTGGTCTTTTATAATTTTTTCTATTCTACATAAATTTCAACCACATCATTTTACTTTTTTAATGTATGTGCGAAGTTAAAGATAACACTTTTTTTGGGACGTATGGAGTATCAAGAACTATACTCCTTCCGTTCCTGAAAACCTTTCTTTTATTTTTCATCTGTTCCAAAAAAACATTTCATATTTTTACTAAAAAGTCACTTTTATCCTTACTATGTCTTAACCTACATATTACTCCCTCCGTTCTCAAAAAGAGTTCCTACTTTGAAAAAGTGGAAAAATAAGGAAGTGTTAAATTGTAGTTGACTTCCAATTTTGCCCTTGATGTGATGGGTAAAAGTAAGATGTGATGGGTAGATTATTAGAGAAAAAATATGACGTGATAGCTATGTAGGGTATGAAAAAGTAAGGGTAAAAGTGGTTTTTTAATAGAAAGTGGAAGTGTTTTGTTGGAAGTGAAAAAAATGAAAGAGAAAGTGTTTTTAAGAACGGAGGGAGTACATCACATCTGTTTACTATTGATCTACATATCAAATTTTACTTTTACTCATCATATCTAATGACATTTTTGGAAACTTAACACCAAAAAACCCTTAAATCTTTTAAATATAAAAATCTTTTATGTTTTCAAGGACAAAAGGTGTATTAGTTAAAAATTGGATTGCATGGTTTATACAAAAAATGGAAATCATGGTTTATTTGTTCATCAAAAATTGCACTCTGTCCTCTCTATCTAGGATATATGTCATTATATTTAGATTTTAAGTCGTTTTGTTCTCCGATGATTATCGTCTAACTGAAGTCCCTCGGAGTCAGGGCACATTCTTTTTTTATTTGATGTTATTCACATTGATGTTCTATCTTTCTGCCTGAATTTGAATCCAATAATTTTAAATTTGCTAAAGTTTGGGTACAATATTTTAATTAACATGCTACAGTATTTTTTTGAACATAAGGAATAATTGAGAAAATGAGGTAAAGACTAGAGAAAAAGACATCTAGAAATTATTTTTTCTATATGGGAGAATTTGTTGTACTCCGTATAAGAGTAAAAACTATGAAAACACTAAAATAAGATGTAATTTCAAAACTTTTAAAATCAAAATAAGAGTTTACACGGTTAATCTTACACTTTCACACTGTCACGCTTACCATATTATCACACTCCAACTGTCACGCCTTCACAATTGTAACACTCGCTAGACTACCGCCGTCAATCCCCATCGTTGACCGGTGGTCCAACAACGATTGACTGATCACAATATCACATTACACAGTCATCACTTTTACATTATACCAACTTTTTTTTACTTCAGACACTGATATTATATCCATATTTTAGCAACTTTTTTCTGTTTTGCTATGCTTGACTATTTGAAATAGTCACACTATTTGAAATAGTCAGAGTCAACGAAACTTATTTTGTGAAGTCGAATAGAAAATTAACCTTATTTGGAGGAAAATGATTTTTATTTTTTGGACGGAAGGCAATTTTCACTCTTCTCCTAGCTACTTCTCAGATCGAAAGTCCTCATGTTTTATTGTTTTTTTAGCAAAAAAAAAAACTTTTCATAAATTTTTTTAGAATTGTTTTCTATTTTTTCAAACAAACATTTGCATTTTGTTTGGTTTTCAACGATTCCTATTTCCAATTTCCAAATAAAAATGAGTTCTTCACTATCTCAACCAAACAATTTACGGTTTTTTTTCGTTTACGGTTTCAATTCAACGTTAAACATCCAAACTTTAATCCTAAAGATTCTCTTTCACATGTAAAATAAAACCTTTTTTTTTACTGCTTTTTCCTCCCATAGCCACCCGACAACGGCCTCTCCTTAGCAAATGTCCACCGGTTCTCCGCCCCCGGAAGAATCAACCTCCGCCGCCAGCGGCGGCGAAGACAAGCCAGAGGGCGGCCATCGCTCCGGCGGCGGCCCCCGGCGTCCCCACATTTCGTGGTCCGATTCCTACACCAAGGCCCACGCCGCCATCCAAGCCCTCGCGTCCATCGTCTCCGACGTCCCGGCCTCCCTCTCGTCGTCGGAGACCCCGGCGTTCTCCCTCCTCCACGACCCCGACATCGCCGCCCAAATCTCCGAGCTCCTCCGGCGGCCGGACTCCAGCGCCGGAGACAACCACCTCTGCCGGTGGCTCTACGACACGTTCCACTCCTCCGGCGAGCCGGACCTCCGCCTCGTCGTCCTCCGCTTCCTCCCCGTCATCGCCGGGGTCTACCTCTCCCGCGCCGCCGCCCTCCACAAGCCCCTCGCCGGCTTCGAGGCCATCCTCCTGGCCCTATACGACCACGAAACCGGGGCCCGCAACGGCCACGCGGTGACCGTCACGATCCCGGACCTCTCCCACTCCAGCATCTACCACGAGACCAAACAGGCCCCGAAGAGCTGCGCCACGGAGCTGGCCCTGGCGGTCATTTCGCCGAGCCTAGAGCCCTGCCGCAGCGTCCGGTCCACGAAGCGGGCCAGGATCGTGGGGACCGCCTTGGAGTTATTCTACGGCAAAATCTCACAAATGCCCCTCCGGGCCAAGATGGACTTTTGCGAGTTCTGTCAGTCCTTGGGAGGGGACGAGAGGAGGGTAAATATGTCAAGGGAAATATTGCAGCCGGCGTTGAGGATATTAGGGCACTGTCTGATGGGGAATGGGAAGGAGGGGGAGTTGGAGACGGCGGCGCGTGAGGCGTGTAGGCGCCTATACAGCAGAGCCATGCGTGACGTCAGCCCTAAGGATATTCTTGCCACCGGCAGCCTCCTTAAGCTTGCGTCATCTTCGGCCGGTAAAAATGAGGAAGGGATGGTGGATTACACTGAGATCACATTTACCAATAAGATCACTCTTTAGAAATTTTGATGTGAAAAGGTGAAATTCATTCATTCCCGTAACAAAATTCTTAGCAATACACAGAATTCAAATTATTTTCAAAATGGCATGATAGTCATCACTCCACTACGGCCTTAGCGCCTTACACATCATCAGTGATAGAACGTGCCTCCTAGTAGAGTGATGGCTCACGCTATTTTGAATTCATTTCTCTCCTTTTTTTACTTCTAATAATCATTCAAAATTTAACACACTACCATAAGACACTTAATTATTTTTAATCGGTTCCCTTATTTTTCATTGGTTCCCTTATTACACACCATAAGACATTTATTTTAAATTTATCACTCCATATCATATTCATTTACAGCCATCAAACTTTCGTCAAGCCTCTCATAACGCATGGTCTTACCTCATGTGTATTAAATTTTTGACGTCTTAGCTTACGTACAAAACTCATATTAATCAATTGGTTTTTACCTTAACCTATTAAGGGGTACGTGATCTCGTCAAATATAAATCGTTCTGGTTTGATTTTGATGTGATTTGATTCCAGTTAAAGGTATATCTATATGATCTGATGTGAACTGCTGTGACCCAATCTTATCTAATTTTTTAATTTGGTCTGGTCTCATTATAATGAATAAATAATACAAAGTACTTTATAAATTATAAGCAATAAGAATATGTTGTGAAGAGATCAAGCCCATACACTAAGGAGTATATTTTTCTTTCCCTGTTTAAAACCTTGCTTCCTATGTTTCTTAGCCCAAAAATTTTCCAATTTCATCCAAAATAAAAGTAAACTAACACAACTCTTATCTCCAAAGTAGAAGTGATATGTTTTTATCTTCAAAATATATCTATGCCACTGTGATAAAGTTTTGTTATTTATTGGCATTATATATCTTATATTGAGAATAAAAATATGATGCCGTATTTTGATTCTTTACCTATGTTTTATTCTTATTATTTACTATATGTAGTTTTTTTGTAGGTGTATTTACTATGTAGAACGTTCTAAAATAAAATTGTTTTTAAACTATCATTTTTGTAAGAAAAATCTTGACTACCTAGTTCACTTTATTATTTCTCTAAACCATCTTTTTCCTATAACTTTTAGCGACATAATTTTATTTTTTAACTTCGTAAAACATAAAGTGAGATTTTCATTTTGAGGCTTAAAAAATACCATAATTATTTTAAAAAAAATTTAACTGCTCAATTTTTGTAGAGTTCTTTATGCTGTTTTTAAAAGTATAATTTTTATTTTTTTAAACATAATCATTTTTTCTTATAAATTAAATTAAAAATAAATTCAATCAAATACTCCCTCCGTCCTATAATGATCTTCCCGGTTCAATTCAATTTATTTGATTGTAGGTGAAAAATTAAAAAATAAAATTTATATATTTAAAATCTACATCAAAAGTTCTACAAAACAAGTGGTGACAAGACTATATTATTTTATCAAATACCTAATGAAAATAGGTAAAGAAAGTGAGTAAAATTTAACCATGTAAAAAGTGTGTGGGAAGAACATTATAGGATGGAGGGAGTATTATAATGTGAAATTTGCACTAATTAGGACTAAAACATAATGACTTTCCTAATCTAGGACTTAAACTTTTTTATTCTCTAAATAGGACTTAATAATGTCTTCGTGGAAGGAATAATGCCCAACAATGATAGACATTACTTGAATAATGACTAAAGAATAATGACCAAAGGTCTTACATTCAAAAATAAAAACATATGGTCCTATTTTGGGAAAGTCATTATGTTTTAGTCTTATTTAGGTAAATTACTCTATTATAATTCGGTGATGAGAACCTGTTTTTGGACTAGAGGGATATATATAAATCAAAAGTAGTCCATATACTCCGGGCAATGAATTAGTTGGGCTGATTTTAGATCCAAATAAAACCACGATAGAATCACAACTTTAAAACCGGCCACAACCATCTAATAACGCAAACCTCTTTTTTTATATTTAAACCAACCCATATAAAGTAATTGGGCTGACCCATGACCCATGTATAAACTCGACAAAAGTTATTGTGGAATGAGAAATTACCTCCCTCCTTGAATATTTCTTAAGTTTTAAATTTTTTACAATTAAAACTAACAAATTTTGGCATTAATTACATAAAATTAATATTTGATATTGATATAAAAAATAATTTTATTGGTATTTAATTTATAAACTATTTTTAAAATATTATTTTGTCTCATTATATCATATAATCAAAGCATAATATGATTGACCGTAAAAAATCAAGATAAAATTCATAAGAATACTCCCAGAAATTATACTCCTCCGTCCCTAAGGGTATGTTTGGTTCGAATGGAGGGGAGGGGAAGGAATGGATAGGAGGGAATGGGATGGGAAGGGTCGGATTCCCTTCACCTTGCTTGGTTGACCTTTTTTTCAAATTGTGGTACACTTTCAATGTGAATTCTGGAATTAGTAATAATGTAAATTTAGTAAAATTGGGTTTCTTTTAAAATGTAGTTTTGAAATATCAAATTTTTACAATATTTAATTACTTTAAACTATATTTAATTTATAGTCAAAGAGTGCCACAGTTTGACCAAAAAAGTCAAATGTGACAACCTTTTAGGGATGTAGGGAGTAGATTAAACAAATTACTAAATTCATTTGATTACATCGTTACTCCCACATTTGACTAGTAGTAAATAATTTAGTCAAATCAAAACAAGAAACAAAAAACGAGCTTAAAAAAATAAATAAAACCTAATTATTTTTTCTGGGCATATAAATATGCAGTTTATAAGTTCCGTTATAAACATAGAGAAATACTCTTTATATAATTAGTTGACTTACAAATCAAAAATTATTTATAAGCCGTTATAAAGAACTTATAAATATAAAAAAAACATTCACAAAGACGGATACTTCCTATGAAACATCATATGAGTGCACAAAACCCTATTTTGATAATGCAACATGCACCAATTTTAAAGCTGTCCCACCAACAAATAGGGTGTCGAAATAAAACCACACCACAAGAGAAAAAAAACACAAGACAAAATATGAAAACTGTCACTTTACTTGTGGGATGCATCAGGCCTGTTTGGGAATAGCGTTAGAGATTAGCGTTAACGTTTTGGATAAGATTTTAACGGTGCAGATTATTTTGAAAACGCTAACGCTAAACGCTAATCGTAGATAGTCTTTTCAAAACGCTAACGCTAATCTCTAACGTTATTCCCAAACAGGCCCATCATTTAAGTTTCAAATTAAGTCTTGTATGTATTTTTAATTAAAATACCAAAAAAGATTATTATTAACTACTAGTCTACTACTTCTTTCATTTAAAATTAATATTCTCGTTCATTATTTATAAAATTAAGTTTTATTTTTATTTTCAATAATTTTTTTTAAACTTGGTAAATAAAGTGATGATAAGACAACAAAATCGCATGGATGCTAAAATTGGGAACATGAAGAGATTTTGGTTACCTACTTTACTGTTGCCTGCTAGCTAATGCTACCCAAGTATAACATTTGCCATAAGACCGAAATTGTGTGGATTTTACAAAATTTTCAAAATATCTTAAAAAGTAATTCATCCGTCCCAAAATATGTTTTCAGCATTTCAACAAGAACTAAATTTACTTTAAAATAATTAAATATTATAAAAATTAATATTTAAAAACTATATTTAAAAATAAACTTAATCTTATTAAATTTACATTATAATTAAATATAATTTTTTCATAATTTACGATTAAATGGTGCCAATGTTTGACTACAGTTTAATCAAACAACATATGGTGGTATATGTGTTATTTTTTCTTTCTTTTTTTCATTTCTCTGTATTTATTTAGGGTTTATTTTATTCACTTGTTTTGTTTAATCTTTTATAATAAAGATTAAAAAAGGGAAAAAGAGTTAACAAACAGAAATAATTCAAATAAAACAAACAAAAAACTACTCCGTAAGATGTATGGTTTGATTTTTTGTCAAATTAAATTGATTAAATATAAAATAACACAATTATTATCAGAAAACATAAAAAATAAAGCAAAAAATAACGAGACAAATAAATAAAGGGAAAAAAGAAAAACAAAAAAGAAAACAAAACAAGAAAAAAGGAAGAAATGAGAAAAGGAAGAAAAGGTAGAAAAAGGAATAAATAATAAATAAAGATTTCAGAAAGGAACTAAAGAAAAAATAGCTAGGAGAAACAAACAGAGAAAATTAATCAGTGAGAAAAATTTTAGAAAAGGAAAAAATAAAAAAGAGAACAGAATGAAGAAAATTAAAAGAAAAAGGAAAGAAATTATAAAAAGTGAAAATGAAAAAAAAAATAAATAAAGAGTTAAAAATGATCAAAATAAAAAAAGAAAGGAGGGAAAAAATAGCAAATAAGAAAAAAGAAAAGAAAGGAAAAAACAAAAAATAAAAGAAAAGAGGGGAAAAGAAAAGAAAAAAGAAAGAGGAGTGTGTTGAAAAACAAAAGAATATAAATTATGAAAGTGTAAGAAAAAGAAAAAGGATAAATGGAGGAAAATATGGGGAAAAAATTCAGATTTTACAATTTGGTCAAAGTACCCTGCTGGTCACCTAGTAATGGGCAAATGGACTATTAGTGAAAGGATGATAAAAGTTCATGTAATTTTTTAAAAAGTTTCAAAATTTAGGTATCGAAACGAAATTTTCGTAAAAATTTATGTACTATTCTTGGAATTTATCCATCTTTTAAAATACTTTGAAGTAAAGTCGCATGAATTGTGTTGAACATTTACCCTTTCTCTCCCACCCTAAAGTTAATATTTTTTCTGCATGATTATTTTACTATTTCTTTGTACCACAGAATACGTCATCCTTTCCTTTTTTTGTCCTTTTAAAAAATTATTTAGTCTAAAAGATACTCTCTCCGTCCCTAAATATTTGTCACACTTGTATTTCCGAGGCAAAATATCAGTTGTTTCAATTCATTTTATCTACATATTGGTATAGAAATAAAAAATAAAATTTACATATCAAAAAACTACATGAAAAGTTCTTCGAATTAAGGGGTGTCAAGAATATTTTATTTTGTCAAATAACCAATGAAAACGTAGAAATAAACAAAAGTTCCCGCAACTGCTGAAAAAGCAAACATTACAAATAATTTGGGACGGAGGGAGTATGTAACTCAAAACTCTTCCTACTCACTTAAACAAATTCTAATGATAAAACATTCACTGTTAACACTTTATTTTTCAAGTTTTGTAAAAAAAAAATCGAATCTTTTAATGCATTAACTTTTAGTTTTTAACTTGCATCATATTAATTTTAAGCCTCTAAGACCATGTTTTCTTCACCTGATCTGATTAATTCTAATCTGATTAGGATAAGTTCTGATCTGATCTGGTCTGATTTGATCTAAATTTATAGTTATATTTAAATCTATTTCTGATATGATTTGATCTGATTTGATTTTAATAAAAATAAGCAATAAATAAAAAAAATAAGTTGAAGAGATAATGACATAAGACTACACCCTATAATCTTATAGGTGGTAATTTTTGTCTTTTTAATCCCTTAGATGTCTAGGCTCCTAAACCATGCAGGAAATGAAATGCCCATAATTGATTCGACTAATGAGCTAATCCAAATTAATTGGACTATAGGTTCATTGGTTGGAAACCTTCAATCTTGCCTCTACAGTGACTCGAACTCAGGACCCCCCTAAAATATAATCTTAAACGTAGGAAGTGGTGATCAAATGAGTCACTCTAACTTATCACTTCTTTTTTTGGAGTATAAATTTAGTCTAAAAGTGTAATTTCATAATAATCATATGTTTTTCTTGTTATATACTCTGATCCCCACAATACAACACATCGCTCTCGATGTGTCGTTTGTGAATTGCAATTATAGTCTACAGATGTGATGTTCCGTTGGAATTTTAGTCCACATCTATAGGCATTATTATTGTGTTGTCCATTTAACTGACATCAAAATATGTTACTGGACATAAGATTAAGGTCAAATTACACTTTTAGTCATTAGATTAACAGTTTAACACCATAATGACATTAGGTAAAAAAAGACCATTCGTAGAAACGTAACCATAAAAGAATGATCATGAGAGTAATATTTAATAATAGAGGACTAACTATAGAAATCTCCTCTTATAAAAGACCAATTATAGAATTTAAATTTTTTTGTACATAACAAATGGAGCATTTTTTCTCTCACTTTCTTAAAATTATTATTATCGTTTGACTTTCATGGCCTCTTTGACAATAAATTAAATATAATTTTAAATAAATAAATATTACAAAAAATTGACATATCCAAACCACAACTTAAAATGAACCAAATTATTAGATTTTTATCATAACTAAATACTCCATTTATCTCAAAATAATTATCGTATAAAATATCTTTTCTTTTAATATCATTTTTCCTCCATTATAAATCGGTATAAAAATACAAAATATAAATTACATATTTCAAAATTATATCAAAATTTTGTAAAACAAGATGTGTCATAAACATTTCACATTATAAAATTATCAATGAAAACGTGTAAACAAATAAAAGTTATCGATATTTCAGAATAATAACAATGACAATAAATTTGAGACGAAAAGACTACGTAACATGAGTTATATTTTTTAATTGAAATACTAATGTATAAAAATAAACATTTTAAATAGAATAAAATTTTGTACGTCGTTCAAAACAAGAGCATTTTTTTTGAAGATAGAGAGAATATTAGTATTTTTTTATTGGCCAAAAAGAAAAATGATGAGAGGATAATTTTGGAATGGATGTAGTGAAGAGGAGGAAACATTTGGGGAGTTTTTATTAATTTCGATTTCCGTGTCAAGCAAGAATCCATCATCCATTCAAATCTCTGCTCGCAGCTTGCTTAACCGACGGGCAATAACGCCACACCCCTCCATCTCTTTCCTTTTTTCTTCATATATTATCAAATCACACATATAAATTTATGTATTTTCTATTTTCGGTTTCCGATTTGGGGTGCGGATTATATTTTTTCTGGGATTTTCTGGCCCTGTTTCCCTTCCAATCTTCTCAAATCCGACTTGTTAGGATTTGAATAGATGGAGCAGCAATCATCGGCGCAAGAAGGAGGGCCGCTCGTGGCGGCGGCGGCGGTTCCGAAACCGGCGGTGGAGTCGCCGACATCGCTCGCTCCGGGGTTTAGGTTCCACCCCACGGATGAGGAGCTCGTCCGGTACTACCTCCGCCGTCGGGTCTGCGGGAAACCGTTTCGGTTTCCGGCGGTTTCTGAAATCGACGTCTACAAATCTGAGCCATGGGAACTTGCAGGTTTCAAATCTTTTTTCCGATATTCTCAGTTTATCGAGTCCATCAAGAGGACCATTTCATAAACTTCGCAAATTCTTTACACTACCTACCTGTTCGATCAATTGCCCCAACCGTTTGTCTCTGCCTAAACACCAAACATTTCTTTCTTTTTCTCCACCAAGTGAAAAAACCTTTCATAAGATTATTTTATTGACTAAAAAAAATTAAAATCAAATGAACATGGTGGGATTTGAGGAATATAAAATGTTCTTTTGTTAAAAATGCTTTCATAAAAATAAAATACTCAGGGTATGAGTTAGAGTATGAAAACTTTAACCAGAAAAGTTAAATTTAGACACCTCAACGAGGAAATATAGCTTTAGTACAAGAAACAAACAAAAAACATCCATTTTTATAGACAAACTGCCTGTGTTTATAAATTTTAGTTTCATGTGAAAAACTGAATTTGGATGCTCTCTTCTTTGGAATCTATGCAATTTCATGATTATTTACCCCTATTTTTTCCATATTCTGCCCTCTTCATACTTTTTTGAAATGTGATATAAGGTCGGCTTTTTAATGACAAAAAGTTTGAAATTATAACTATTTCGTCACTATTTGTTGTTTGAAGTAAGCAGATTTGCAGCTGTAAAGCGTTGAAATAAATTATAAGAATGATGTCATTATGGTTGAAATGCTGTAAAGTTTCAACCTTTATAAAAATTAGCACTGTTTGTATCATTATATGCGTCAATGATTCAATTTTTAATAGTACTATTTCTTCAAAGAATTTGTTTAAAGTTTTATGAAAATGTCACTGGCTCCCTCTTTTGTTAAACACACTTTGCATTCATCTATTGTCGCTTGAAAAACCACGATAATTTATCCTTTGCCAGAGTTTATTGGAAACAGTCTATATACTTCCAAGTAATGGTAAAGTTTGTTCCCTGCTTCCAAGTTGTGGCATGGTCTCCCTGTACTCTCGCCCGTCTTAAACCTTACCTCGCGTGGGATTCTACCGGATTTGTTGTTGCTGTTGGAAGTGAATGTCAGTTCCTAGTTTGATGGGAATCAGTTTACCTTAATTGTCGTAGGATTCCAAGTCTTGAAAATTTTCATATTTTACGTACCATAACCTCCTCACTTTCTTGCCTTAGGTTCTCAGATGTTGTTAGACACGCGGTTAGACTTTATTGCCTTAGTTTTTTAATTTTTAACCTGGTTTAACGATGTTAATGTATCTTTTCATATATAATGTGCAGAATATTCATATCTGAATACTAGAGATCTTGAGTGGTACTTTTTCAGTCCCGTGGACAGAAAGTACGGAAATGGGTCTCGTCTTAATAGAGCAACCGATAAAGGCTATTGGAAAGCGACAGGAAAAGACCGCCCTGTCCGTCACAAGTCTCAGACTGTTGGCATGAAGAAAACACTCGTTTTCCATTGCGGACGAGCTCCTGATGGAAAGAGAACAAATTGGGTGATGCACGAGTATAGACTCTCAGATGCAGATTTGGCGCATGCTGGGGTTGCTCAGGTAAAAAAATGAGTCGTTTTTATAGAGTAAAATATATTTCTGGGAAAATGACAGTATGACACTTATATCTCTTGGTTATGGGGAGATATCATATCTAGTTAGTCATTTAGTGTCACCACTTTTAGCCTTTGAAAAAAAAATATCACATGTAAAATTACAAATGATTAAATTCACTGCTTTAAGGGTTACTTGTGGGCTAAAAGTGGTGACCAACCGAGTGACTAAATCTTTTATTTTCCCTTTAAATGAAGGACCAAAAGAAATATTTTTTGCATATCTTTCTTGGATTCAGCCTCTACCCTAAGTGGGGTATTTTTGCCAGTTTGTTGTTGTTGTTGTTGTTGTATATTTTTTGCATATGTCATACCACTCTGAGACTTTAGAATCTCAAATTTTACTTGTTTTTGTTGGTGTGTGAGGAAAAAGAATGCATTTGTGCTCTGTAGAATTTTCCAAAAAAGTGCCTTGGGACCTCCGACTGGTGACAGATATGCACCTTTTGTCGAGGAAGATTGGGATGATGATTCTGCTCTTGTGGTTCCTGGAGGAGTAGCCGAGGACGATTTGGCTAATGGTGATGATGCACCAGTTGAAGGCAACCATGTCCAGGTTTGTCACTTCAACGAGTCGGTTTTGCTCTTTGTTTTGTCTGCTTGAAATCTTGATCATGTGTACCCCTTGCCGGTGCATTTTCATCTTAGTCTGTAGCTTGTGGAAGTGTGTTTTCTCTTCTTTGGGTTTCTTCGTTAGTCTTGGTTTGTCTGATTCATGTCTTTGTGCTCTTACTTTTCTCTTTGTTTGTGCGACTGTGTTTACATTGTTTGCGCTTCTATGTTTGAGTCAAAAGTCCCTTGGATACAACCTCTCTACTTTCGAGTAGGGGTAAGATCTCCTTACACACACCCTCCTCATACCCTACTTTTTGTGGAATTGTACTGGGTTTGTTGTTGCTGTTGTTGTACCCCTTGTAACAAGGGGAAGGCTACGCTTGCTTTACTACTACTAAAATATTGGCCATAGTTGCAGGGTGACGAATGTAAGGCTCCTACGAGTCCGGTTGTCGAACCCCCATTGTCACTTCCATTTGCTTGTAAAAGAGAGAGATCCGAAGAGGACCCCGAACCTCTCTCTTTGACCCAAAGCAAAAGGTGCAATATAAACGATGGTCCCACCTCAAGCCACTTAAATGGTTCAGAAGATTCGACCACAACAAGCCATGACCCACTAACCTTGACGATGACGATGATGACGACAAATGATGACTCCCAACCCACTCTCTTGGAATTCCCTTTGTTGGAAAACCGAACCCCCACCACTAATGCCACCTTTGATTCATCCACGCTCGAGAAGTCCGTGCCTCCGGGGTATTTGAAGTTCATTAGCAACTTGGAGAAGGAGGTCTTGAATGTGTCCATGGAGAGGGAGACTTTGAAGATTGAAATGATGAGGGCTCAAGCCATGATTGACATTCTCCAATCGCGCATCGACCTCTTCAACAAGGAGAATGAGGACCTAAGGAGGGTCGCCGGAGGAAGGGGATGATGATGATGATGATCACTCATGCACCCCACCCCTTGTTAGCAAAATGCTAGTTTAACCCCAAAGATGACACAAAGGTTGCCACTATCATAGAATTGTGATAGTGGCGGTGTTGATTTTGATGTCACCCGTGGTGTGGTTATAGCACGATCTTTGTTCTTATTTTGTAGGTTTTTTCTATCACTTTTCGCATCTCATGTGATTGCCACCTCTCCTAATCGACTAGTCTCGATGAAGAGGAGTGGGACATCAATGAAACGTGAAAAGTGTGATAAAATTGAAATTTCTGATTACAACTTTTTTTCTCTATAATAATGTCGATCATCTGAGATGACGTTCTATACCGTCTTCAGAAAAAGTGGAAGACGTGTAAAGGGATGCTGGATATGTTCCTATTTCTGTTAGACAAACTTTTAAATACTATCTTTTGTGTAATGTAAATGAGGAAATCAGTAGAGCTGTGAATATATGTTGTACCACAGCTTGTTGGTTAGGTTAAAATACTCCCTCATTTTTTTAGTTTTTCCCTTGAAAGCATTGGGTGGAAATGGTCAACTACAACTATGTTCTCTTCACTTGATTAAATTGAAATAACTTTTAACTTAATTTGATTGGAGTTATATTTAAATTATTCTTGATTTGATTAATAAGAATAAATACTTCGTTATAAAAAATAAAAATAAGTTGACTGAACTTGTGATAATATTTCCTCCATCTAGATTCCAAAAAAAAGAGAATATAATTTTGAAGCAACTTTTTTTTAATGGGAGTATACAGTTTAAGAATTATATATTGGATTTCACCCTTCAAAAATATGATACTCCGTACTTCCTAAAATTTTGAAAGTTTTATTTGTTGACTGCATGTTTGAATCATTGTTAATTTGTTACTCCGTATTGACTTTTGTAATAAAAATAACTACTCCGTGCTTATAATAGCATTAATATAAAAGAATAAAGTGAATAAAATTTGGATTGAAAAATTGGAGAGGTGCGGGTGTTTGTTAGGGCCAGATCGGCGGGTGATTTACAGGGGTTAGGGGTAGGACCTGTCGACTTTTGGATCAAAGCCAAATGATTATTTGCATACCAAACAAGTAAAAACATCATAAAATATGCAGATAAAATTTTATGAATAAGATTTCAATTATCGTTCAATGTAATTTTACCAATCAAGAAAGTTTATCAAAGACATTGTTGATATTGAATTTTACCATTACTCCCCCTTGTCCGGGAAAATTGAGTGCCTTCAAAACCCATTTTCTCCCGGAATTAGGTCATTAATCTAATGTGATTTTCAAAATGAAGTGTTCCAAGCAAGCTAAATATGTTAAACTTTAGTTTAAAAAAATAGGTGAATGTAAAAATATATGGAGTATTTTGAATTCATAATTTCCAAGTGCTCATTTTTCATTTTGTGTTGAGATAAGAGAAACAAGAGAGAGTCTATCGTACAACCGGGCGTAAAGATACACCCGGCAAATTTTTCATTGCATCTCTACTCTTTGCCTTTACTTCTTTGGTGTGATGTGATCATGTGAATAAAACACCGGGATGTAAATATACATCCGGCCATCCAAGTGTACGATTGAATTTGACGAGAAAAAAATAATTAATACTCTTTCCGTCTCTTTTGAATCTTTCCAGTTTGACTTTTATGATCAAATTTTTTAAACTTTGTCTACAAATTATGAAAAAATAAACCAAATTACGATATAAATTTAATGGTGTTGCTAAATCTAGTTTTAATTTTTCCTAAATCCATCACGTTTATGATAAATTGACAATTTTAACCTTAGAATGCAGCAGAGAGTGTTTTGATGCAAACCAATTTTTAAGCGTAAAATTGAGAATTTAAAATAAATTGAATAAATTTAGCCAAAATGAGAGTGAGTATAGCAACATCTTAAATTTAATATCAATAAGTTCATTTTGAAATATTATATTCTTCTAATATATCTATCTATAAATAAAAAAAAATATTAGTCAAAATATTGCATTGAAAATTGTGAAAAATTAAATGTAAAAATTCTCTCATAGCATCACGATTGGAGAAGCCAAATGCTATAATATTAAAGGTTTGCATGTTCTTATACTAAAATTTGATCTTATGCTAAGTAATAGACTAATAGGTCTTTCTAAGTATTAAGTGCAGACTTTTTTTTGCTACCAGTATGTGATCAAAGTCAAATTTATTTCCTCTCGGCAATCGTTTAGTCAAATCTAAAGCCCCTCCGGGATGGGTTCATCCCTTATAAAAATAAAATTGATCTTGAATGGGTATGATATTGTTAGCTAATAAGCTAAATTAGCCTTTGCACCATGTATTTATACATGTCCATTTTGCACATGCTATAAATAAAAAATATAAAAAAAATTGTAGACCATTTAGAATAGTAGACCATTTGCATAATACTCCCTCCGTTCCTAAATATTTGTCACACTTGTATTCTCGAAGTAAAATATCAAGTTTTTTCAATTTATTTTATTTATATATTGGTATAGAAATAAAAAATATAATTTACATATCAAAAAACTAAATGAAAAGTTTTTCGAAATAAGGGGTGTCAAGAATTTTTTTATTTTATCAAATAACTAATGAAAACGTAGAAATAAACAAAAGTTCTCGCGAATGTTAAAAAAACAAATGTTGTAAATATTTAGGGAAGAGGTCTAAAAAAGTACTACTCCGTAGGTACTAGGTAGCTTCTTGTATAGTTGTACCAAACAAGCCAATAATAATAGTCCAATACCAATGTTAAGTAGTATACGAAGAAGTCTCCTACCTTTTTTTTTCTTCCCAGGTCTACACGGCACAGCCACCGCAAACATGCTCTCCGTCGTCTCCAGAAACCCATAGTTCTCTCTCTCTCTCTCTCTCTCTGAAATTCAAACCCTAAAACCCTATTCAAGCTGATCGAACACCGGAGAACTGTGTGATCGATTCATGGAATCAAGAGGATCGTCGCAGCTACTGGCGCCGGGGTTCCGGTTTCACCCCACCGACGAAGAGCTCGTCGTCTACTATCTTCAGCGCAAGATCCGCTCTCTCCCCCTCCGCTTCGATTGCATCTCCGAGATCGATATTTACAAGGTCGAGCCCTGGGATCTCCCAGGTACACACCCTTTTCGAACTCTCTTTATCTCTCTGCCTCTTTACACCCGCACGCGATTATGAGTCCTGGTGAACTTTTAGTTTCAATTTCCATGATTTGAGCTATATTTCCCTCTTTTTTTGCGAGGGATTGATGAGTAATTGGTTGGAACAATGGTGAGCTTAGGTGTATGACTTTTCAATTTGAGGTTTTTATCATGTGAGAAATTAATTAATGTGGTAGGATTTTATTCATTAATGTTCTTTTTAAAGTCTACAGTGTAGTGTATAAAGGGTATATTTAACAATGTACAGTTTTTACACAATCTTCATTGGAGATGTTCTAAGTAGATTATCAACCCTTTTATGTTTTGGCATGCAAATATAAACACCATTTGGCTATAGTGTTTGTTGTCAAATTGTACTAATTTTGGAAGAATATTGATGTAATTGTGATGTCATCAGGCAAGTCAAGACTGAAGACCAGAGATCTTGAGTGGTACTTTTTCAGCATGCTTGATAAGAAGTATGGGAATGGTGCAAGGACTAACCGGGCAACTGAAAAAGGGTATTGGAAGACTACCGGAAAGGACAGAGCTGTTCATCATAGGTCTCACGTGGTGGGGATGAAGAAAACACTGGTCTATCACATTGGCCGTGCTCCAAAGGGGCAGAGGACTAATTGGGTGATGCATGAGTACAGACGTGTAGATGAGAAATCAAGTAAATCCGGACTTGTTCAGGTTTGCATCACAAGTTAATGCATATATATCTTATTTGAATGTGCTGCTTGTTTTTAGTTAAAGCTTCTCTTCTATCTTTTGAATGCACATCCCAATCAAGAGCAGAGAACAAACCTTGATCACTTTGGACAACATGTTAATTTTCCTGAGCAAAAACAATATGAGAAAGCCCCTTACATATATGATCATTTTCTAATTTCAATTCTTGATACTTCTCGGTGTGGTTTTCCCCAAACCTTTCTCATTTTATTATATTTTTTTGTATGGGGAAGGATGCATTTGTGTTATGCAGAGTATTTCAAAAAAGTGGGGCTGGGCCAAAGAATGGGGAACAGTATGGAGCACCTTTCATTGCGGAAGAATGGGAATTGGATGAGTCAGGAGCGGCCCCTAAGGCAGAGTTAGCTGAGGATTTTGGACTTCTGGATGGTATATGTTTGGATGGGGATGAACTTGAGCAGGTCTGAGCTCTCTTCTATAACCACATTTTATATTTACCCTCGGCTTAGCATAGTTCTTTTTGTTCTTATGCTTGCTGCAAGCATGGTTGTTGTCTAATGCAAGTTAATTCTCAAGTTAGACACTTAAATTTATGTTCGTAGAATATGCAGTTGAAAGTCGAAACTATTGGTCTCCCATTACAAATATTGTGCTTAACTCTGGGAGTTGTTTTTTCCCAAGGTGATCAAGTCATGATTATATACCAGTATTTCTTTATAATATATTAATATGATATGAAACAAATTAAGAAGTTTCATAGTATGGAGTAAAGGTATTGAACATAGCTCAGGTCTATTTAAGCGACTAACTACAATTACCACTTTTCTGCCTTTTTTAGCCTATATGTTTTTACGGATATGTTATAATAGTGCCCGTTCACGTATCTTAATAGTTCGACTGTATAATAGGAGAGAACTTTGTGGAAAAAGTACAATGCAAAATCACAATGTTAGTCCTTCTCTTCCATAAATCTAGCCTCTCAGTTGTTATAATTGATGATAGTCAATTAGTCCTTCATGTTTAAACCACCATTTAGCATTGTGGTCAGGGGGGATTCTTGGCCACAGATTTTGCTGAGATCCTGTCTTGGATGTGAAAAAACATGTACTCTACTATTTAAAATTGATGGAGAGGACAATGAAGGCCAAAGTTTACCAAAACTGAAAGACGTATGCATTATATCCGATAATCTCAAACACCTAGACTTCTTGGAGAACTTTTAGTAGGATTTTCCATTTAAATTTATTGCGTTCTTGCTTGATATTAATATACTCTGTAATACATTAAATCTGTTGGGGCACATATTGGTCTTTATTTAGCACTCCCTCCGTCCCAAAGAAAGGCTCTTGGTTGGACTTGGCACAAAGTTTAAGGAAAGTGAAAATGTGTGAATGAAAGTGATGCAGAAGAGAGAAAGATTTTGAGCCACTAAAGGTTTTCTAAAATAAGGAAAGAGGCTGCTCTTTTTGGGACACCCCTAAATGGAAATAAGGAGTCTTTTTCTTGGGACGGAGGGAGTAGTATTTCTAATTTTTTAGTAACAAACAAAAACTGGAAAGCTATAAGGGCGAAAGCTAGGGTGCTCAATTTTAATATACATTTAGGAAAAAAAATCTCCGTCTTTCCCAATCTTGTTATTCAGTCTCTATACAGCATCTTTCTCCCCATATATTGTGGTGGATTAGTTATTTTTAAATTTTGCATGTGTTCTTACATCTAACTTTCTAGTAAAAAAATGTATGACTGACATTGTCTCCCTTCGGGCCTCTAACACTTCGATTTCTAACTAACAAACCATTATCACTTGCTTAATGGGATAAGTCGTAGCTGTTTATTACTCCAATATGAAGTTTAATTGTAGCATCTAACTTTCTAGTAAAAAATGTATGACTGACATTGTCTCCCTTCGGGCCTCTAACACTTTGATTTCTAAGTAACAAACCATTATCACTTGCTTAATGGAATAAGTCGTAGCTGTTTATTACTCCAATATGAAGTTTAATTGTAGCATCTAACTTTCTAGTAAAAAATGTATGACTGACATTGTCTCCCTTCGGGCCTCTAACACTTTGATTTCTAAGTAACAAACCATTATCACTTGCTTAATGGAATAAGTCGTAGCTGTTTATTACTCCAATATAAAGTTTAATTGTAGCATTTCCAATTTGATGTGGCGGATTCATTTTTTTGTGTGTGGTCACTAAACTAATAGCTTTAGTAATTGAAAAATGTTAAAATACCTCTATATTGCCCGTGGTAAAATTTAATTTTTCTTTTACTATATTTGACCAGATTCTTGGGGTAGACACTCCCTCAGATGGTGCTATGGCTCATTTGAACAATGGTACTGTCTACTTTGATAACTCGGCTGAACATGTTGAAGATATCCAGAATATCATAGTGAATGATGTTGAGCACCCTTGTGGGTCACAAAATTCTGATGAGCAAAGGTCCTATGATCAGCCAATTCATGATTTTGATCCTAAGTCTGCTGTCAAGCATGAATACATGGGTGAATCTAGCAATGACACAACCTCTGAAAATCTGGATAGCATTCTTAATGAACCACTCGTGGTTTCTACTGGCCAATTTCAGTTTAATGATGGAACATTCCTGGAAACCAATGATCTCTCAAATCCTGTTAAGGCAGATAATTCAGGTTTTGAAATGCTGGAGGAATACCTTAATTTTTGTGATGCCACCAATGATTTCCAGGACATACTATTTGATCCTGCAATGTTGGCGGGGAGTGATGAATTTCTTGGAGAACCACCGTCATTTGTTAATACGGTAAGATGCCCATTGAAATTATAGGTTTAATCACATCTACCTTCACAGAGAACTGGATTGAAGTGCTAAATGACTTTTCAGGCTTTTGAAAATCACAAATAAGTCCTTTTCAGACTTAAGAAACGAAAGATGATAGGATATGATGATATTAGTAGGAATTTCACACTAAATTACCTTTTGTATGTCCTGAACATTCTCTTTTAGAGAGAGCTTTAAATATTCTTGACAATAAGATGCACATAAAACAACCAAATTCAATACAAAGACGCATATTTCTTGTTAATGTTAAAAAGGGCTGTTTGCTGAAAATCTGACTAGCCAAGGGGCTTCATTGTTATTTTCATGAACCTCAAAGGTCATATGGTAATTTGATCTAACCTCTGGAATGTAGGTGCAATTAATTTGTAGTCATTATGTTTTGCTTTTTTTTTTTTTTAGCATTGTGTTCCTAAGCATTGAAGCTGAACTCGTTGCTTTCTTCTGCACAGGATGCATGCGAAGCTGCTAGAACTGCTATTCCACCCAATGAGAAGTCCACTGGTGATGAGCATAAAATACCTGATATTCCGGCATTTTCAAAGCCCGCCCTCACCAAATTGGGGTCAGGTAGGATAGATGTTTTTCCATCTCAATGTTCAGGCTGTCTTAAGCTTATATTTCACCTTCCATTTAGAGGGTGGTGTGTCAAAAAAATTTTAAACTAGGGTTTTAAGAATCATAATAATCAGATTTTGTGATGTGAGGGGAATTGACTAATTCAAGAGTGCGACATTGATTATATGGTAGGTTATATATTAAATATATATCAGACTTGGGTTTTTTTGTTGTCTCAACACTTTTTGTATCCAAATGGTTGTTTGGTAAAAGGAAAAAGTTTTGTAGGTTGTGCTACCAGGTAAAACAATTTAAAAGGCATACCCCGGCATACCACCAATTCTCTTTAAAACTTTTTAGTCATTTATAATTCTCAATAAGCTGCTCCATACCAAAAATTGCAAGTTCTTAGCGACTTTATATATAAATTATGAAAATGAAAAGTTCATCTACACCATGATTCAGTACATTTTATTCACAGTTTACCACTGTCTTAGACCAAAATAGGTTCCATCAAGTCGTGGATAGAGGGAAACAAAAATAACTAGAAACAGAAATGATGACGTTGATAATCAGAATCCACCTTAACTGTTGTTTCTCTTCTTGATGATGATGATGCAGAATACAGACAACATCCATTCATCAAGCAGGCAAGTCAAATGTTGGGCAACATCCCTGCTCCTCCAGCATTTGCATCAGAGTTCCCAAAGGGTGCGGCTGCAGCAGCACTGGTCACTGGAGCATCAAGTTCGGTCCACGTTACTGCCGGTTTGATACAAATAAGGGACCTCACTCTCCTCTGTGGCAGCAAGCAGCACGCCGGGCAGGATTACAATTTCATCCTTTCTTTTGGCAGCCTGGAACCAGGAGTCAACCGTCGTCACGAAAAGCCCTCGTCAACAGTATCTTCTGCCCTTGGAGGTTGGTTCTTCTCTCTCTTCTTCTGGGTCATAATGCTTCTTTCCATTTCCATCAAGATCGCGACCTACGTCTACGCACAGTAAGGTTAAACTGGTAAGAGGCTCCATTTCATCGCCATCATCAGGCAACTTTGGAAGTCTCATAGTTAGTTACTCTCAAAGGCGCATCTGTTTCGGGGTGTGTTGGATGTTGGATATTAAACTGTGCCCTCCCCTCCCCTCCATTGCAATTTTACTATTTATTACCTCATCTCACTGACTGATGATGATTTAACTTTGGTATAGTTGTTGGTATAATTATCGTTAATATAAACTTGGTATACAAATAGAACTCGGCTCGTTCTATATTTTACCCTCTCTAGTTCATCACTTTTATCGCATGGCGTTTGGAATTACACTGAGTTAATTAATGCTAATTACTATGTGTGTTGTGCTGTATTGTGGATTAGTATAACTAATTAGAGTGTTCCTTCAATTTTTATTAATTCATGGGAATGGCCAACTCACAATTTTTGCATTACAGTTCTATGACTTCTATCTCTTGGCTTCTAAATTTTAACTTTTACAGTGAAACTTTTTTGCCAAAAAATTACTCCTAGGTGGCTTGAGTTTTGGAGTAACAACTCAATGGTCCCTTCTACTTTTAGAAATGCTCAAGGGCTCTTAAAACTAGTGTGAAAAATACTCTGGTAATGGCACAACAAAAAGATACTGAAATGTCAAATGTCTCATAGTATTTGTTTTTTTATTATTTCTTTTTGGGTTGTCCAACAGTATTTATTTGTCCATATTCCTTTTAAGGAAATGAAAATGTGATAAAAAAAAGTCTATTATACCCTCACGAAGACTTAAACCTCGTTGAAAGGTCATCAAAGATAATCCCAAATTGCAATCTTCGATCATCATCATTCGAAAATCGGAGCTTTATAATGGCAGGTGGGTGTTTTCTCTGACGCTGCGATGAAGCAATATGTTTTTTCTCCCTTCTCAAAATCTACGTTTCTGATTTCAAAATATTTTCTCAAATCTTAGATGTGAACATATCTTGTCTGAGTTTTTTTTTTTCTCGGATAACTGTTTCCTCTCATTTATACATAATCTCTTATTTGTCATAGTTGGAGATGGATGGTCTTTGTTTATTCATTTTAAAATCGAATGGTATGGGTGGGGGGCTGGTGGCAAACTGGAGATGGAAGGTGGCGAAATGAAGTGTGACGGTGAAGAAAAAGATAGATTTGGAGACTGGGGCGACAGAAGGATACTGGCCTGCTAGGGGCAATTGGGTCCTTTTACTCATTGCCTTGGTTTTTGATCCAAAACGAAAGTGGACGATGATGAGCTAAACACTTATTTTAAGGGCTTTTGGATGTTTGATCGCCTATGAGTAATTTTTTGACATGTTTAATTCTTTTTAGTTTCTTTTAATTTTTTTCAATATTGTTTTGTTTACTTTTTGTTTTTATACTCATTCATTCAAGTTTCTTTTAATTTATTTTAATTATTTTTGAACTTCTTTCGAATTCTTTCAACATTTTTAATCTTCCAACAATGATTTAAAAACAATTTATGTATATACTATTATTATTATTATTATTATTATTATTATTATTATTATTATTAAAATACTCCGTAAATGTCTATATAACTTGTAGGTATACATATAAAGAATAAATACAACTTTTTTAATGTGTGTATAATTGGGTATTTTTAACAATATGACCATTTTTGTGGCATCATTTCGTTTTTTTTTGCATAATCAAATACTGTATAACGTGCCACATAAACAACCTCTAACTAAAAAATTAAAACGCAGTGATGTTTTTGGGGTGAGATATATTTTTTATCAAGCAAACATTGGATTATTTATGCCAATTATTTTCTTACAATTGACATCAATAGAAAACATTACCTCTTTATTACAAAGACATGAGTTAAAAAATATGATTTGAAACCATTAAAAAATAAATTAATTTAATAAAAAACACGAATTTAAGATATACTACGGAGTAATACAAACTTGACATTTTAAATTAATTTTAATTCTTTCTGCTTCGAACGTCCAAATTTGTTTTTCTCCGCCGAACATATAAAAGGGAACCAACATATGGTGATTTGTTCATTAACTTGATCAAAAAAAATTCAACAAAAAAGGAAAAAAAGCATAAATTATTTTAAGAAATATAAAAAAAGGATTGGATGGCTGATAAAGGTTAGTTGAAAGATTAAAACACATGGTACAAAGTACAAACACATGGTCTAATGACAATTCATAATCTGCAAAATGTGTTTTGAGTGACTAATGGTAAAAAAATCCACATTCCCAAATCTCAAATCCACATTAATACTCAGTCAAGCAAGTGAACTGGTGGTGGTGGTTATTGCCTCCCTCCCTATTCGCGTTCATCTGCTGCATCTTCAACTTCTTCGTCCTCCGGCACCCCACGGAGATAGAGGACATTATTACATCTGGATGTACGAGCAGCAAAAGACCGGACATTAGAAAGATTAATAGACAAGAAAACCCGAACGTAATTAAGGCCTTGTTTGGGAACCACGTTTTGGATTGTTCTTTAGTGGTGCATGTCAACTTCTGAAAACGAAAACGCAAGTTGTTGCCAAACGGGCACTATATCTTTCATAGCATATTGTGTCTACTACTCCTACTCATTACAATATCAAACAACGGTGAAGAGGAAAATGATGAAATCATTCTTATGGACAATGGTATGAATAATATAACAAAAATATGACTAGTAATTGTGATACTGGCAATGGTAGCAATAATAATAATAATAATGATAATTGTAATAACAAAAACAAATGGAAATATACCTGATCAGGATCTCTCCAAGGTTTCCAGTGAAAACACCGTCAATATACTCTTCTGCATTTCCCAGCTGGAAAAATTGTGCGAATAAATGGTCACGCATAAGTTTGTACGAAATGGAAAATTATAAGCGATAAGCAATGTCAAACTGGCAACTGGTATATATGAATCAACAAGTGTGAAAAATACCTGTAAGTTCATGTATGAATCTACAGCAATAAGAAACCCTGGTCAAGGAAAGACAATAAAAGAAACAAACTGTCTTAAACCACTCACGAATCACCTTTTAATGGCAAATAAAAGACATTTATCAATGATATATAGGAGCAAAGCATATGATAAGAAGAAAAGTTGCACCTTTGTACTCCATTCCCCACTTTAGTTTTGCAATAACTGCCTTCCCAGTCAAATTGTTTATGAAGGGTTTGGGATTCACTGGTACGGTCTGAAAAAGAACATCACACAATAAGAATCTTCAAAAGCAAAATTTCAAATTTTACAAACAGTTACAACTTCAGTGGAAGGACGCAACTTCTTATGCAGAGCAAGAAAAAGTCAAGTTCATTTGATTTATGTTCAAACACATACACACTCTTGCACTACTAAGACACACACATTGCCTTCTTGTAATATGCAAATAATTCCGACTAGTGGGACGGGAAGAGATTCAACTTGGATAATACTCCCTCGGCTAATTCCCGTTGTCTCAAACTTAGTGGGACGGGAAGAGATTCAACTTAATGTTATTCTCAACAAGATGCCACAACATCTAAAATATTTAAAATCCAAATCAATGAAGAATTTTTCACTATGTACTCCCGAACTAAAAATCCAAACATAAAAACTCTGATTTTATATGTTGTATGTAATAGATAATATTAAAAACTAAAATACAGATACCTTGATGTACTCCATATTAGATACTCCAAATATATACAAAAAAAAGAAGACAAAGCGAAAACACACATTTTATCATTTTAGTGAATAAAAACGTGCGGCCAAATTAATCTACGAATAATAAAATATATGAAATCGCGATTTTGAAGAAAACCAAAATAAACTCATCTGAGACATAAAAATAAGATCTATAGAGTGGTCTTTCATACAAACCTTCAAAAATATAGTGCGTATAAGGATAATAGATGTGTGGAGCGGCATTTCAGATATTGAGTTTCTAACATTGACTGATTGACAACATATCGAGTTTTTCACATTAGATGTAGAAATTCATAAATGATGAAACAAGACACTGATTTTTTATTCGGAACATTTAAAGGAGACGTACCTGCATGTTGAAGGATGATGCTGAAGGTAACTAGAGTGTCTCGGCTTCCGTGTTTACCTGTGCTTGGAATTTACGTAGGACTGTAAACAAATCGAATCAAATTAAATAATATAAAAACATATTCATATTCAGATAAAGGTACTACTATTCATATTCATATTCATATTTTTATTTGATTAAAAAAGTGTATTCATATTCGAATAAGTTATTAATTTAAATATTCAACTCATATTTGGAATTTGAAATTCCATATTTAATTTTCATGTTTCATTACATGTACTAAAAAATCACTGTCCATAAAGTAGAAAATATTATTAAACAACTAAATCCATATTCATAATGGACTATAAAAACAATGGTAAATCCATATTGCCAAAAATGACAATAACACAAGTAACAAAGTACATGAGAACCAAATATTTAAATCAAACGTACAAATATATTCTAAATAGACAAAAACCCAAACGAACCCTCTATCTTACTATATACAAAGGCCAAAGAGCTGAGAACAGTGTTCCCGCCCACACTGTTCTACAGTAACGGGCCTAATTTTGGACTACAATGCTGGACAGGAGGAGATCATAAATTATGGCCTAAATTCGGCCCATGACCCAAAATTTAGCCCTAATATACATCACATAGCTACAATGAGAGTATTATAAACACACATCATAGGTCTCCCTTTCCCTCTACATCAATCTTCCCCGTCCTCACAACTTCTTTACTTTTCTTTCAATAATACCACTCATATAAATGGCAGGCCTTGGGCAATTTTTTTTCTCAAAGTAAACAACAAGAAACATTGTGCTATATAGAAAATTATTCTTAAGACTGAGAACAAAAAAGAAGATTAATAAATTAAATTATACGACTAAAATTTGATATAAGAAAAAGTACTGCAAATTAAACCACATATAAGAAAAAGTACTGCAAAGAAAAAATACTGCAAATTAAAATCATTCTCATATATGTATAAATCCAAATTAAACCAAATAAAATCTAAATTGTTTCATTTTGTATCACTCTCTGAAATTGGGGATGTCAATATTCCTACCCCGCGCATTCATATATATATAAAGTCACTGCAATAAAAACAAAAAATATGCACGAAAGTCGAGAGCACCATCACTTCATCTTCATACAATTTTAACCCTACACTCGGAAGAGTCTAAAAACAAATAATAATAAAAATAAAAATAATATTAATAATAATAACAATAATGATAATAATTATAAGAATAACGGTGGGGTTCTAGTTGGAGTACAACAGTAGTGGCGATTTCTTTTTTCATAGTGGCGCTGATTCTAAAATCAAATGAACAATTCGATTACAACAACAGTGGCGAATTATTTTTTTTCATAGTGGCGATTTTCATTGAGGCGTTGATTCTAAAATAAAAGGAAAAAATAAAAGGAAAATTGAGAGTTCGTACCTAAAATCAAAGAAGAGAGTAGATGATGATGCTAAGGATTGAGGCGCTGAGATGAAGACGCAGACTCGCGGAGGAAGACGCTGGGCGGTGGTCGCTGCCCGCTCGTCGCTGGATCCGGAGAATCGCTGAGGAAGACGCTGGCCGCTGGGTCGGTTGGTAGCTGATCCGGAAAAAAAGCGTTAGGTCTTTAGGTTTAATCAATACTCAAGTCTCAATATTGGTCCATGATCAAAGATTCAAGATTTGGTTTTGGGCCATTTGGGCTTAATGGGCTGGGTAGAAATTAGAAAACTAGGAGTATACATAAAATATTAATTACTTAAACTAGGGATAATTTTTTTAACCGTGGATATCTTTTTATTATTTATATCAGTATAACGGATCGAATAATTGGATATACGGATATATAAATGGATCTATACATGGATCGAATTTTAAATGGACCAGATCTATAATTACCAAATCTGCATCCGTTTATCAATCGGGTGTGCTTAATCGGACACGGATTATATCCGTTTAAAACAAATGCGGATTTTTTCCATTTAAACGAATAGGATGCCGACGGTAATCAAATCTTTGGTTATCCATTTACAGCCCTAGGTTTGGAAAGCAACTGAGTATTATATACACGAGCTTGGGCCAAAAAAAATAATTTGGGCTGGAAAAAATTTGAGCTATTGCCTCTTAATCCCTCCGTCTCTAAATATTTGTCACCCTTGTATTGCCGAGGCAAAATATTAAGTTTTTGCAATTCATTTTATTTACATATTGGTATAGAAATAAAAATAAAATTTACATATCAAAAAATTACATGAAAAGTTCTTTGAAATACGAGGTGTCAAGAATATTTTATTTTAACCAATGAAAACATAGAAAAAAACAAAAGTTCCCGCGACTGCTGAAAAAGCAAGTGTGGAAAATATTTTGGGACGAAGGGAGTATATATTACCATCTCCTTCCCTAAGTTTTTGTCCAGATTTGACTTTTTTGATTAACTATTTTCAACCTTTGACATATAATTAAATAAAATAAAAATTGTATAATAATTAGATAGATCAATATTTTGACAATATTTGATATAATAAATCTAATAAAATTATATTTGTATCAATATCTAATACCATTTTTTAATTTAAGGTCAAAATTTACCAATTTTGACGGAAAAAAATCAAATGTGGACAAATACTTAATGACGGAGTGAGTATATTTATTGGTTTAGTATTTACTGGCTCGAAAGAACATGAATGAATTATATGAACATACTTACTTCTTCTGTATCAAATGAAATTGCATGTGAACTATTCTCATAGTCAAACTTCATTAACTATCCTTTGTTGTTTGCGTGAGTAATTTGATCCAATAATATAGTTATGTCATCATTACTTTTATAAATTTTTTTGATGTAGATTTAAAAATGTAATTTTTATTTTTAAATTCTAGATCTTTTTTCATATAAGATGATCTGAAAATAACTTCAGTCAAATGTTGTAAATTGAAACAAGTGGTTTAAATTATGAAAAATGGAGTGACTTATTTAAGGATTTTAAGTCTCTCTTCATCCTAAAATTAACTTCCTGTTTGATTTTTCACAGTTACGAATATAATAATTCGACTATTAAAATATCTTTTTATACAAACCTATATTATGTTCAAAATAAAATTATTAAGTTGAGTACTTGTCCACATTTGATTTTTAAAAAAATAAAAAATTAGATTTAATTTTGTAAATAATAAAAGGCAACTTAATTTAGAGTTAAAAAAGTAAGGACGGGTTGGGACTTGGGAGTAGTTATTAGCACACAGTTTCGGTTACATAGGTTGAGACATACTCCACCAGATAAAGTGAATTATTAATCAAAATCACTTTATAACAACTCTCATCTCATCTCTTCTTTTGCATCCCAACTAATAACCAAACCCATTGGAATATTATCATTTAATTCATAAAGATTATTTTTTTAGGTAATTCATTCTAACCAACCTTTTTAACGGAAGGATCGGAAAAAGGCAGATCACATGATGTATTTTATTAATTACCTTTATTTTATTTTATTTTATTTTAATTTATTCGTTTAATTAATTATTGTTAGTTCTTATATATGAGAAAAATGCACTGTTTACATTCGAATTCTTTAGAAATTGCACGGTTTACTTCTAAACATTAAAAAGGTGCACCAAATGTGTACCCCTGTTCGGAGATTATTGCATTGTATACCCCTGGACATTTAAATAAAGACGATAACTTTTGGGAAGGGTACTTTGGAGATTTCACAAAGGCTAGATGAATCATACTCACAATTCCCGTGCGTGGGAGCAACGCACTCCCTATCTTAGATTTTAGGACCAACGGTGCAACGTTTTAAATTTGTTCAGGGATATTAGATGCATTTTTTAATGTTCAGTGGTAAATTATGCAATTTCTAAAAAATTCAGAGATAAACTATGTAATTTTTAAAAAGTTCAGGGATAAACAGTGCACTTTTTCGTTCTTATATATACACGGATCAGAGTATGTTGAGTTGCATGCTTGGATTGTTGTTTGTGTTGGTTTACCTAACATGAAAGAATTGAAGATCAAGCTATATAGCTAATTATTTTAATTAATTAGTTAAGATACCACAAAACAAGCTTCATGTGTATGTCTTTAACCATTGTCATCATCATTAATTATCATTATATACACGTCCTCTCTCATTTAATTATTCACTTTATATTCAGATTAAGTTAATGCAATGATATAGTCCACGAGTTTAAAAATTTGTTTTTTTATTTTATCTAGGTACGTACACTTCGGTTGAAATGAATTTAATTAAATAAATAAAAACATGAAATGGGAACACACTAATTTGGAAGTGAAAGTGAGGGACAATTATATTATTATTCTAATTAATTATTATATTTATGGACATTATTATATTATTGTTCAAAGGTGTAATGGCATACGAGTGTTAGCACATGTAGCAGCATCATGCATTATCATATCCCAGCTGGTCATTACATGCTCATGTATGTCTCATCATGCTTTTCTTTCTTTCTTATTATTCTTTGATATTATAATATATGCAAAAATGAGATTTTCTTTTTATAATTAAAATTTTTTTGAATTTTGGGATATTTGATTGGTATTAAGTGATCGATCAACATTATTTGGACATAAATATCAATGAAGCTTAATGAAGATTTTGACTATTATTTGACGCACACCTATTCTCTTAAGTCAGACAAACCTTTTTATAAATTATACGCCAAAAATGGTAAACAACTGAATGAAATATTAATTCTGAATGTTGGCCCGTTGATTAAAAAATGGTTTGACTTTATGTGGGATTTTGTCCAACATTTGAAGCTCACCAAGGAGAAAATCCACATGAGACATCAGAAGGATCCCGAGGCCTTGTTTGGATGTTGGCTGTCAGCTGTTGGCTGTTCGTGTCAGCTGTTGTGTATGGTTGTTTAGTTTAGCTGGTTTGACCGGCTGGATGAATTGGCTGATCGTTAAAAATGTTTTGTAAAATTAGCTCTTTGAAAATAGTTTTTCCTATATGTATATAGACACACAAGATATTTATTTTTCATTTTTTACATGTAAAAATTAAATCTTTACTATATGGAGTATTCAATTTGAATTCAATTTAATTCATAAGAAATTATTAATATACAACTTTTTAATGATTTTTACTTTTATTTTCTCATTTCATTTTTTTGAAATTTTTAAATTTTAAATTTTATTTTTTTAGTAGTTAATTTTTTTAGATTTTATTTTTAATTTTTACATGTATTATAAAATATCTTTCAACAAATGATTTTAAAAAAATTAGTTTTCCTAACAGCCAAGTCCAAATAATGCTACTCCACTTGGCATTTCAAATTTTGGGTTTTCGGATCAAAATGCCAAGTGAAAAAGCCATTAGCACCAAACAATGATTTTAGTTGTTCGCTTAGTCAAAAAAGTTAAAGTCTTTCAAAGATGTCAAAAACTATCTTAAAAATTGTTTTTTCCAAACACGGCCCATATCTTATATAGACCTTGAGCTCCTTGTCTCGGAGTCTCAGCTCTAAATTTGAGACCCCAGAAGGATCGCGTGATCTTAACCCTCAAGTTATAACTCAATCTCTTAAGCCCAACAATAAGCCCAAAATACGTATATATTATGAGACAAATTAAAGCAAGATAGCCACGTGACCATTTAAATATAATAACACGACTAGATACGAAATGGTGTAAAATTTGAACCATCTCGACTCGTGCCACCTTTGATCGTTGTTAGAAAGTACTCCCCGCGTCCCAAAAACAAGGTGGTGTTTCATTTCGCGTGTATCCCAAAAAATACATCTACCTACATCTAAAATGTCTAAAAATTACCACATTTACCCTTTATTGTAGGTAGAAGTTGTTCTGAACATTTTTTTGGCATTTGAGACGATATAGAAGTGTTTTACGGGATGCGTAAAAAATGAAACATAACCTTTTTTGGGATGGAAGATGTACTTGACTCAGACTCATAGATGACGTGAGATTAGCCACACCCATGTAAACACTAAGTTTATTAATTATTTGAATAAGAGGTAAAACTATTGAATTTCTATGGTGGATATATTTTAGATTGAACTTTATTGAACAGGTAAAACTAATATTAAAAAATTATAGTATAAAAAAGTAAATACAAACAAGGTTTTTCAAAAAGAAAATTAAAACAAAAGCATTCAACAAAGAGCATCGATCTAACTTTCTTCATCACTCTTTTCAACACTTCCTCGATCATGATCTTTAACAACTGGAAGTTATTGCCAGCCTATATACGCCCATGACCCATCTTTCTACCCTTCATTTTCATAGTGTATTTACAAAGAAACTTTAACTGGTGGATGCTACGCAGTTAGCAAAAGCAAAAAGTACCAAAAAGAAAGCCCGATCGAGTTCGATTTCTGGCAACTCTACTAGGTGTATGCTCCCTCACCGACCCCCTGGCCAGGTCTGAGAGACTCTCGGGATGGAGCTCATCTTTTACAAAGAAACTTTTGTGTTTGAGTGTAAGTATAAAATTCGATCTTGTGTTAGAGAATAAAATCTTTTTGGGCTTGAATTTTTTATGGAGTTGGTCTCTTGATATGATATCAAAGTCTTTTTTTATCAAGAAGTCACGAGTTCGATCTCAGTTTCACCCAATTTATATATATATATATATATATATATATATATATATATATATATATATATATATATATATATATATATATATATATATATATAGTTAAAGCTTGAGTAAAAAACAAATTTCGCCTACACGTGAAGAACCGTGTAGTGTTAGAGTATAATCATAAAAAATTTTTAAGGTCTACAACTATAAGTTTGAGTTTTAGATTGAATTTGGTTTCATGACATTTTTCACTTTTGTGATAGGGAGTAATATAGAAATATTTGATCAATACAAACTGTATATGTTTTATTTTTTCATAAAAAATAGAAAAATCTGTAGTAATTAAATAGGAAAACATCAACCGGATCAAATCCTACAGAGTAACATATTGGCCTTGTTTGGAAGATGGTTGGTGGCAACTTTGTGTTGGTTGGTTTGAATGACTAATGGAGTTAGATGTTTTGACCATCTTATTATTTTAGATCGAGTTTAATTAGGATAAAGAGATAAGGTAAGAAGCTAAGTTAAGAAATTTCTACCTTCGTCGAGAGTATTTGTGTAATTTTAATTTTTTGCAGTTAATTATTTTCAATACTTAATCTATAATTGAATATATACTATATGTTTTTAATTAATTAGATAAAGTAATATTTTAAAAATATTTTATAAAATAAATTTAAAAAAATTATTTTGTATCAATATCTAATATTACTTTTATTTAATTTGAGGTTAAAGTTTATAAATTCTAACTGAAAAAATTAAAAGAAGACAAATACTTAGGGAAAGAAGTGATTACCAAAATAAGAACAAAATAAACATTTTTTACTACTTAAATAATATTTATTTTTTTAAATAAAAAAATAAAAAAAGATTTTTTTATGTGAGAATGTCTAAAAATTTGTTATGCACCTAAGGTGCACCAAAGAAGCACTCGTCCTCAAAAGGCCTAAACTATTATATTATTCTCGGTAATTTTTGCTTGACCCAATCAAGATTGGATTATATGTCATCACGCATCGATGTCAAACCGAAACCTTAGCTTGTCCATTCAGGCATGTAGTATCTGTTCGATCATAATAATGGAAGAAACATCACAGTATATATAGAAGAGATTCCTAGCATGCTCAAGAATCAAATATAAAACTTAACTAAAATATAAATTTTACCATAATTAATATTGATTATTCTTAATTGCCTAACAGATACGTGTATCATATTATGACATTATACAATAATAATTTAAAATGTGGGATAATAATAGAGTTTATTGCACCAATACCCCGTGTGGTTTGGTAAATGTGTACCGCTATCTTTCATGGTCTTAAAACTTACGTCGTATCCCTAATGGTTTCGATATTACTAATAAGCCAATGTCTCTCTAGACAAAAATACCTTTCAAATATTAAGTGAATATATCTATTACTCCCTATGGTTTAAGAAATGGATACCAATGCCTCCTCTCATTTTTCTTTATTGTTTTCCTTTTTTTCTTGTTTTCATAAAGAGAATTTTTTTAGTATTAAAACATTATAAAAATAATTTTATCATTAAAACATTATAAAAAAATAATTTTTAAAAATAAATTAAAAAGTATTTATGAAAAACATAGAAGAAAAGAGAAAACCATAAAGAAAAAATGAGAGGGGCGTTGGCGTCCATTTCCAAAAACATAGTTGGCAACGGAGCTATTCACCTAATATTTGAGAGATACTTTAGTCTAGAGAGGCATTGGTGTGACAATATCAGAATCATGGAAGACAACAACGTAATTTTTGAAACCATGAGTTAACGGTGCACATTAACCAAATCATAGAAGCTATTAGTGCAATAAGTCGATAATAATATGATACTTCCTCCGTCCATGTATGATCTTCCCATTACGCGTTACGAGGCTTGACCGACTTTATTTTCAATTCAATTTAATTGATTATGGGAGTAAAATTTTAAAATAAAATTTATGTAGTAATAAACTACATAAAAAGTTCTACAAAACTAGAAGTGACAAGACTATTATTTTATGAAATGACTAGTAAAATTGAGCAAACAAAGTGAGTAAAGTTTAACCATGTGAATAGTGTCTGGGAAGATCTATGGTGGACAGAAGGAGTAATATATAATGAAGTCAATAAATTTTTTTTAAAAATATGTGTAATTAGATCTATAGTAAATTACCGAGCTCTTCTTCTTCTTCATCAAAAAGGAAAAATAAAAAAAGCAAATAACGAACCGCATCTACCTTTCTTCATCTTCTTCAGCTCTCCTCCTTTTCCACACTTCTCCCATTTTTTAATGTAGAAAGAACGCATTTTTAGGTATCTGTCTTGCCTTTGCAGTTTCATGTCTACTTTTTTTTTAATGTATATACATACTTTAATTAAATACGGAACAGCTGAATCGGATCACACGTCTCAATTCATTCATCAAATAATTCATTCGATCATTTATTAAATATAAATATTACAGATAAAAAAAATAAGAAACATGTTCACTACATACATGATGATCATCAAAACAGAGCCAAATTGATTGAATATGTAGAAATTTACTGATCGTGGAAATTAAAAATTCCCCCCTTTTCTTTCTTTCTTTCTTTCTTTGGATTCTTTAATTTACAGCGCACGAGTTCTCTTGTTGGAAGAATCAAGATTGGGATGATGATGATGATGGTGATGATGAACAAGAAGGAAGAAAGATTGGATGTCTTCTCCGCCGTCGATCTCGAAGAATTTGAGCTTTCTCTTGCAGGGGGGCGCCGCCCTTCTCTGCTTCTTCGGCGCCGGCGGGCAGTCGGTCGTCTTCGGGATCGAATTCCGGGGAGAATTCGGCGTCCGGCACAATTCCTCTTCTCCTCCTCGATCGCCGCCGGTAACACCGCCGCACTTCCGATCCTCCTCCGCCCGAATTTGCTCCGAGGACTGCACTCCCGTTCTGAATTCTTGATTCCCCGGCGAGACTTGGCAGGATTCTTGATTCCCCGGCGGAGCTTGGCTGGGTTCTCGATTTCCCGTGGAAACAGGGCTGGGTTCTCGATTTCCCGGCGAGACAGTGCTGGGTTCGGGAATTCCCGGCGAGACTTGGGTGGATTCTTGGGTTTCCGGCGAGAGTTGCCGGAGGTCTAGATCTACGGACATGGCGGTTTGCCGGAGGGGGTGGCGGAGGAGAGAAGGAGATCGGTAAGAACGTGTTTGGGTGAATATAAAAATAGTAATAGAAGCATAGCATATGCGGTGTATATAGGCGGCCGAGTGGAAAAAGGAGGGAATTTAGAGAGAGAGAGAGAGAGGCGTGCATATGAAGGAAAAACAGTGAAGAGGGGTAGTTTGGGGATTTGGTATTAGAGACAACTTTGTGTTTTCTGTTTTGGAAGTCAAAAAAAAAAAAAGAAAATCTAAAATTATTTTTTGTTTTCTTTTGTTTGTTTTCAAATTTTGTAAATAGTTTTGCAATTGGAAATTGCTGTTTCGTTTGGTGAAACTCATAATAATGATGAGACTTGTTGATTAATCTAATTCTGTAATTATTGAACCTGTAATTTGAAATGTGCTAAATTATTAATCTAAAATTATTGTCATTATGCCTAGTAAAACTATTCACTCCCACCTATAACATTGGCGTGCATAAATCCTACGGAGTACTCCCTCTGTCCCATTTTATAACGCCTGTTTCGGTTTACGATGTTTGACTGAAGTTATTTTCAAATCATTTTATATGACAAATGATATAAAATTAAAAAAATAAAAATTACATATCAAAATACAACATCAAAAGATCTACAAAACTAGTAGTGACAACAATATTTTATTTTATCAAATTGCTAACAAAAATAGAGAAAGAAAGTGAATGAAGTTTGACTCTGTGAATAGTGAACAGACATTATAATTTGGGACGGAGGGAGTATTTTTTTTATCAAATTTTAATTTATTAGGTGTGTTGTTATGGTTAGGCAAGTAAGTGGTAATGGGCATGACACCCCGCGGCGTTAAGATCCTTTTGACGCAGGGGCGTTAAGAAACCGCTCCCTCCCCTGTTATGATCCTGTTAAAGTTGCTTTGTCAAACTTTTGACACAGCTTGAAGGCTGAAATGACCGTTGGAATCCCGTCCCCCCACAACAGCTATAATACCGTTACAAATAAAAAAAATTCTTTTTAATTTCTCTCTCTTTTTTCCTCTTTCCTTATCTATAAATCTAATCAAAATTTTTTAGAATTCAACACAAATACGAATCTCTTTCTATCTATCATCTTTCTTTTGCTCGTGAAGGTACGAGCAAAAACAAATCTCAGCTCGTATTCTCGTGAAGGGTGTGGTAGAATATAAAAACTTTTTTGTACCACAACCTACAAGTTTTAGCTTTTAGTTAAATCAATATTTTGACAATATGTCACATCTTTTATCTTGTTCTCTCCCCGTCCCAACTTAAATTGTCTACTTTTGCTATTTATGAGGTTTGACTGAAATTATTTTCAATTCATTTCATTTGAAAATTGGTGTGAAATTAAAAAATAAAATTTATATATTTAAAAACTACATAAAAAATTCTACAAATTAGAGGTGACAATGTGACATGATTATATTATTTTATCAAATGAGTAGTGAAAATAGGTATGGAGAGCAATTAAAATTTGACCTTATGAATAATGAATCAGTAACTTAAATTAGAATGAAAGGAGTAGTTCCTTGGTCTCCCTACTTTAATTTTGAGACCTTAATGAAATGACACAGAAATTAGGAAATTTAAGTTTGTATAATTTAAGAATTCTCATATCTTTTTTATGTCTTTATTCTTATTACATCTCCAACTCTCAATTTTCTTGAGAATAATAGTATAACAAAAATTAGAAATTGAAAACTTAATTTGATGAAAGACCTAATTTATAAAGACAAACTAGAAGAAATGTAATTAGGGCATGAGAATCAGGGCATGACAATTGTGTATGTAGTAATTATACATACAAGACTAGGAGGTTAAGAACGAAAGAAATGTGTTATCTCAACAAATTAGAAATCTTAAGATTAATTCCTAAATTGGTTCTTTGCAATGAGCAGTAAGTTTTCCCAATTCAATCTTTAATAATAAATTTTAATTACGTACGTGGTCCTCTATAATTGAGATTTATTCCCTAAATAGTTCTCTGTATATAATGTTACTCAAATGATGATTAATTAGAGGTATTTTGATATTTCTATCATCGAAATGCTCATTTCTGTACAACTAAATGTAAAATTAAAAAATACATTGACTATATACATAATCCACGATGTACTAAAAATTTATTAAAAAATATTTTAAATTTCAAATCAAATACACATCTTTAATTAGAAAAAACCATTTTAGAAGCAATTCATTAGAACCTCAATTACAGAGGACCACGTAAGTAATTAAAATTTATTGAGGACAAATTCGGGAAAACACCTTATTAGAGACGATCATTTTGGGAATTTACTCAAGTCTAAATTATGTTTGGAGTTGTGTTATTGTGATCTTTAGATCCACATGTAAAATGATCATTTTAAAAACTTATTAGAAATGATCATTTTAAAAACTTATTCTAAACTTAGCGGATAAAAATACCAAAAAAACCCCTAATTAATCATCATATCATTTGAGTAACATTATTTACAAAGGACTATCTTAAGAATAAATCTCAATTATAGAGGACCACGTAGGTAATTAAAACTTTTTTAGTACAGATTCAGAAAAACACCTTATTAGAGAGGATCATTTTGAAAATTTACTTAATTAAGTCTTAATTATGTTTGGAGTTGTGCTATTGTGATTCTTATATCCACATGTAAAATGTGGACCTTCTCACCTATTTTCATTAGGTTGAGACTTGTATCTCGTTAATTTTACAAGGCCCATCGCATAAAATTATTTTATGTGTGAATGTTCATACAATGAGAATGGACCTAATTAAGAACAATAGAAGGATCTGCCTTATATGTGTTTAAAGACCATTTCTAAAATAATTTTTTTGTAAGGATGCCTTAAACCTTTATTTACAGTCGTTTATTTTATATAGACTAAAAACATATATTTAACTCGAGTAAATTCCATAATTGGTCCTTTATAATAGGGGGGTTTCCATATTTAGTCCTCTATTATCAAATATTATCCCCGTAGTCCTTTTTTTAAGGGTACCTCTCCACAAATGGTCCTTTTTTTGATCTTCTGTCGTGTTGGTGTTAATTTAAATGCTAAAAGTATAATTTGATATCAACATTATGTTTAGTGACGTGTTCTGATATTGGTTAAGCGGATAACACAAAAAGAATGACTATGGTTGTGGGCTAGCGTTCTGACGAAAGACCACATTTGTAGATTATGGTTGTAGTAGAAAGTAACTATAATTCACAAACGACGCAAACGGAACAGCCTTTGAAATTGTGCATGACAAAAAAGATATATTATCATTGTGAAATTACACTTTTAGCTCTCAAATTAACAACAACATGATTGAAGATCAAAAAAGGACTATTTGTGAAAAGATACCCATAAAAGAAGGACCACTTGGATAATATTTGATAATAGAGGACTAATTAGAGATACCCCTGTTATAAAGGACCAATTATAGAATTTACTCATTTAACTCTTAAATATATAAATCTCTCATATTTACGTAGTACTCGTTACTTTCTAATTCTACATGTACATTCAAATAATTTGAATTAACTCTTGCAAAACATCTTTAAAAGATTTATAAGTGGACTATAATTTATTAATGTTTCGTTTGGTATTGGCGTTAGGAGTTAGCGTTAGTATTTTAAAAAGGTTACTTGACATTAACGAATGCTTTTTCAGAATTAATTAACACTATTAAAATTTTATCCAAAAAAACGCTAATTGGAATGTATATTTCTCCGTATATGTCAATTCCATATGCTAAAACTGTGCTCACATGTAGTGTTATAATAACTTTACGATTATTGTCTATTAAGGCTAGCTGCCATGTGATATGATGTTAATCCATCCCCATCACCTTTAATTTAGAAACTAATTTTAAAATGTGAAATTTGCACTGAATAGGACTAAAACATAAGTCATTTCTCAGTGTAGGACTTACACTTTTTTATTCTCTAAATAGGACTTAATAATGACTAGTGAGATAAATAATGTCCAAATGATGCTAGACATTTAGTTGAATAATGACTAATAGATAATGACCAATGGTCCTATATTGAAAAATAAAAACATATGATTCTATATGGAGAAAGTCATTATGTTTTAGTCTTGTTTAGGTAAATTACCCTTTTAAATTAACTTTGATGTTTGGACTAATTATCAAACATTCAACATTACTTTAATTTGTCTTTAATGACACGGAAACTTTTGAGTTTTCAGGGAAAAAAATTATTTATTTGGGGATGGGAAAAAGTATATCTTTATTTAACACTTTCCAAATTTTCACTATAATATTAATTCCTTTTAAGAAACCAAACAACACTACTTACAGGTGGACATGGGTCGGGTGGCCCTATATTTAGTGGTTGGGACCACTACTCGTTGGTCCCAATCTCGGCATGTTAAAACAAGCCGGGACAATTTATGACATGATATTGTCTTACTTTGTCTCAATTATTTTGGAACAGATCGGATGACTCAAAACCGTTGTATTTTAAAAATTTTGTGGTGTGTGTGTGCGCGCATGCGCGCTTGTGAGGGAAAAATATGTCGAATATATGTTGATTTAATTTAGAACATTCCTGTCACATCCTGGAGTTACCCCTCGGTGAAGAAGTTGCGGTCTACGTGAAGAAAAAAAATTTTAAACGTCAAATTATAGAAATCCTAACATCCAGAAGTTGAACGTGAGCTGAACGGTGGGATTACAACCATGTTTGTCCTTGCGATCTCGGTGGAGATGTGATAGCAAAAACATATATGTACAATATGGTACGGATTAAAAATTCTAGATTAGAGATTTTGTCATAACTATTCAGAGAAGTGTATCTCATCATATTATTATATACCAGTATCATCTGCATCTAGTAATTTAGTGGAGAGCTATTACACGAACGCGGGTCTCTAGAGTAGAAGAGTTTCTCTAAACTCTTAAGCATATTCGGTGTTGTTTTTTACGTTTTCTTATATTTACAGCACTCTGCCTATTAAGTCATGTAGCATCCTCTACGTCATCAGATCAGCTTCTCCGTGTGTGCGAATAATCAAAACCTAAATCTGTTTTCATATCGACACGTGACTTTAATTAGATTCGAGTATTTCGAATTTTTGTGACAGCCAGCTAAAGGTGAATAGGATTAATACTCCATAAATCAATCATGTCCTTTTCATGATCGCCCATGATCATAGGTCATGTACACATGTCTCATAAGGACATAAAGGGTGGTCGCGTCTTTGATGACGGTTAATTCTCACAGAGCATTTCCAATGGGCAATGTAAAAAGCGATAGTGCATATTTTGTTTTTACAGTATATATCAATAGTATTTTATACATTCATTTTTTTATACTCACTCCCACAATATACTTTCTAGGGGAATTTATACTTTCTATATTCTATAAAATACACCTTTTCTACACTAGTATAAATAGAAGATGGCAATTGGAATTTGCAATATAGTGGCTTTTACACTTGCTTTTAGATCATCTCTTGGAAGCTCAAAATAATTACATGCATAAAGCTTATATTTGAGAATATATATATACACTCTTCATTGGAGATGCTCTAATAAACATTAAAAAATATATTGCATATTTTGTATTATTTTTCTCCATTTAAACCAATGAAAAAATAAGTGTTATTATTCGGCGAAATGCATATACTCCGGGTATATACAAAGTACGTACAACAGTAGCAGCTGCTAAGCATATTATTAATCACTGAGGTAAATATTCTTTCTTAGCTTCTTCCATCAATTCATTCCAATTAATTAAGGCTATGGTGGCTGTGTCAGATGGATCAACCCTACCTGACCTACGTTTAATTTGCCACTACGCCCTCTCTATTATTAAATATTATATAACTCACCCCAAGTACCCACCATTTTAATTTATACCAAACCCACTTTAATTTGTTTATTACCCCTAGTATACACTATTTTAATTTACCTTCCAATGTCTGTCTACAAAGAGTTATCATATGTTGATTAGTCAGCGTCTGGTTGATTCCAACGGTTTTTTCCTATCCTACGTCAAGTTTTCAATTGCTTTCCTAATAGGTCTGCATCACGCTCCTAGCTAGTAGATCCAAACTCTCACACTGCCGCTGAAAAGGAGGGTGTTTCTGAGTGACTCGAACTCAGAGTATTCAATCACAAGCAAGAACTTTTACTTGAGTTATAGTTTCTTGACATGATATCAAACCTTTTTTATTGTATATATCTGATCCGAGAAAGGTTTATATTCCAACATACTCTCTCACCTATATTACACATCCATCGGGTTCAATTCCTAGCTAGCTAGTAGATCTAAACTCCCACACTGCCGTTCACTAGTACATAAAAGAGCTAATCTAGTGGGCTAGTGGTTCCTTGATGGCAAAACCTTAGCTTTCATCTCCCTCTCTTCATTGACTCGAACTCAGAGTCTTCAATTTACCAGCATATATATATATATGTGTGTGTGTGTGTGTGTGGAGTATATAAAAACTTTAACTTGATTTATAGAGTTACAGTTTCTTAACATGATGTATATCAAACCTTTTTATTGTACGTATATCCGATCCAAGAAATTAAAGGATTATATTCAGATATATAACATGCCCTTCTCACTTGTATTACGCGAGATATGTTTTTTTACTTAAATTTTTACACGTGAATATTAATTTTTTAAAACGAGGGATAGATTTTTGTGTAATTATTAAGAGTATTTTTTTATTTAAGAGATAGAGTTAAATGTAGGTACAAATGATAGAGAGAGTAGTAGGTGCTATCGTTGTTTGTCGGCGGTGGTCATATACTGATAGGCACTGGTCGGGTAGAAGTGGTCCTCCTTTGGTTTCTTCTTTACCAAGGACTCCATTTATATACACACGCCCCGTTTGACATCAGATATTAGCGTTAACGTTTTGAAAAGGCTGTCTGACAGTAGCCTTTAGCATTAACGTTTTCAGAATTAATTCACACTATTAAAACTTTATTCAAAACACTAACGCTAATCGAAAACGTTGTTCCCAAACAATGTCATGCTAATAAAGAAGAGATTGCAAATAAAAAAGGTAAATAACTCAAAACAAAAAAAGGCATCAATTTGTAGTGTATTAACATTGTGGGCGAACAGTTAATGAGATAAATTGTAGTGTGAAATACGTAAGATCAGAATGAAAGAGGAAGACGAACAATGTAAAAGAGAGATAATCTAATTTCAATATAGACCTAATTAAAAAATGAAAATTTATTTACATCAGATGTTTAAATTGAAGGAACAATTTAAAAAGTGGCCCCTAAAAAAAGTGAATTTTTAATCAAAGTATAAATTTGGGCAGGGGTAAAATAATGCGAACTTTCTAGTTTAATTTCTATGGCCATATCGGGAATGAAAAGTGAAAACATTTGTTACCAAATTAATATTGAGATGAAAAACAAAGAAAGGGGTGTGAAATTTTTGACAAGTTTAATGCACACATTGAATTCCACCCCCTTACACATCCCAACACAGACACTACACTAGATACATTTCTGTCCCCTCTAATTTAATGACTCCTCTGTTTCAACAAATTTAAAAATGCAATATACCAAGAGTATATAAATAAACAAAATGTAATATATAAATTCCCCTTCCGTCTCAGTGTATTAATTCATTTTCGAATCAAATTTGACAAATTTTAAATATCGATTATCTCATTTTGCATCGCAATTTAATACAAATAAATAAAATTATTATGAAAGTTCTAAACAAGATAAATCTAATTAAATTATTTTTATACTAATGTATATTATAGTTTTTATTTAATTGATGTCTAAAGTTTGTCTAGTTTGACGAAAAAATAAACTAGACGAATACACTGAGATGGAGGTGCTAAATAAATAAATTACATATCTCATGAACGGGGCAAGATACACCGTATAACTGGGTTTATGCTATTTTTTTATATATTTGCGGTGAATGCTCATTTGCAAGTTGATATTATTTGATAATAATTGATCTTATTTAATAATGAAAGATACATCTATTCCTATATATAGATAATACAAGAGAGAATTTTAATCTAAGTAGGAGAAGAATTATAGTAAGAATACAATAAGGAAGTAATGTAATGAGAAATGTAATAAATAATAATATTCTATTTCCTAATACATATATTATTCCTAATACAACTAACCAAATTTTTATTTTGCATATTTTTTATTTTGACTGTACATCCATGATCCATCTTTATTTTAGTTGGAATAGGTATTGTTTAAGTCGTAAATATACATTCTTTAAACATAATGAGCATTATTTAGTTCTTAAATTAGCAAACATATAGCTTATTAATTATGTACATGCTTTGAATTGATGCTGAAATAAAAAAAAATATGCGAAACAAATATTCTGTTATTCAAAAATGAGTATTCGCGTGGATGTATGAAAAACACCGTACATGCAAATGTACGGTATAAGGACGCTATGGGTGGAGGTAGTAAATAAAAGAAATTATATTTCGTATTTTTTCCATCTCAAATTGAGGTGTCATATTAGGACATGTTCTCTTCATCTGATTTGAATGGTTCTGATCTGATTGTAAAAAGTTCTGATTTGATCTAGTGTGATCTGATCTGAATGTTGTTATATTTAAAATTTTTTGTGATCTGATTCGAATAAGAATAAGTAATAAGAAAAAAGAATAAGTTGAGAAGAACATGACCTTACTGGTACATAACAAAACGATGCATAAACAGTTGCCGAATTCGTTAAAGTTTCACTATAAAATACCAATAAGTAGTATTGGTCTCTCCTAAATTTAAGTTGCATATTTATTACATACTTACATGGTCGAATTTTATTTAATTACTTTTTTTTCCTATTTTCGTTACTCATTTGATAAAAGAATAAAATCATGTCACATCTTGTTTCGTAAAATTTTTGTTGAATGTTTTTAATACTCCATATGTCCTAAATGATTTACACATTTTACTATTCAAAAATTGCGGAAACATTTTTATTTATTTATGTGTTTTCATTGACTGTTTTGATGAAATAAAATATTCTTATCACCTCTTGTTTTGTAGACCTTTGATGTATTTTTTAAATATGTATTTTTTTTATTTATATACCAATCTTTATATAAAATGAATTGAAAAAACTTGAAATATTACTTTGTTTTGCGCAAACAGTAAGTGATTTAAGAACATAGGAAGTATGTAAAATTTATTTTTTCAATTCCGCTCCAAATTTCCTTTTTGAGGATTTAAAAGAGGAATATTCTTGTGTTGACTTACCAAAAATATCTTTGATGTGATGACTAAAAGTAAGATGTGATATGTAGATTAATACTCCCTCTGTCTCTCATAGATCTTCTCAATAGCCCTTTTTCTGTGTCCACAATAGATCTTCTCATTTCACTTTTTAACAATTAAAATACCACAACTACCCCCACTTTATTTATTACACCTCACCCACCTCATTTAATACACTCCACCCATTTTCATTAAGGGTGTTATGGTAAACTTTCACCTTTTTTCAACTCTCCTTAAAAACTACTAAAAGTCAAAATGAGAACATCTTAGAGGGACGGAGGGAGTAGTAAAAAGATATGATGTGATAAGTAGGGTACGTATGAAAAAGTAAAAGGCAAAAGTTGTTTTTTAATAGATAAGGGAACATCTTTTGGGAACAACAAATTAAAAAAATGAAAGGGGAAGATCTTTTAGGGACGGAGAGAGTAGTAAATTGCATTTAAACAAACCTAGCCAAACATCTAAACCAAAAGAACTATTTAAATTTGGACAAAGAGAGTAATATTCTTTCACGTGAATCAAAATAGCCCAACCGGTGTAAGGTTTGGGTAACGTACTAGTGTTTGTCAGTTTGACTTTTTTGCTCTAGTGTATATATATGTTCTAGTATGTTTGTCGAGTTTAACTTTTTCTACTTTAACTAATTAAACTAATTATGAACATCAAAACAAATACTCCGATCCGCAGTAAAAAAGGAATGGAGTGAGCATGTTCTATTAACTTCATGAAACTTAAAGATATAAGCGTTGACGACTTTACAATTTAACTTCATGAAATATTTGAAAAGTAAAAAAAATAAAAAATACTACCTCCGTCCCGCTATATTCGTCCACTTTTGACTTTTGGAACTGTTCATCTAAGCACTTTGACTCATCAAATTCTCTCAATGTGTAAGCCTAAATATAGTCATGTCTGATCTTGTTTGATTTGTCTTAACATATAGATTATTAATATATAATTTCTATAATTTTTTAATATACAAATTACAAGATAAAATGGATTAAAGAAGTGTATTGGATGATGTGCAAAAATGAAAGTGGGCAAATATAGTGGGACGGAGGGAATATATTATTAAAATTTGTTTAGATGGGGAAAAAACATTGCGGTACAATTCATTCAATTCATTTTAGTACTCCATAGTAAAATAAACAGTAAATTTTTAAAATGACTTTTTCAAATAAAATATTTTTCTCAAATCAGACTTCAATAAGTTTAATTATCATGTGATATTTTATAATTAAGATTTGTTCTCTAAATAGTCATCTCTAAAGGAAATGTCACTTAAAATCAATTATGTATAGGGTATTCATCATCTAAACTTAGAGTAATTATTCAAAATAATCATTTCAGATCAATTATTTTTCCAAAATGGACTTTTCTAACTAAGGAGGTATATTGGATTCAAATTTTATATAGTAATATTTTGACAAGTTCTTAATAATTAATGATTTATGCATAGTGATTGCTTTAAGTTTACTTGAAATTGTATAGAATTGAATTTTTTAAAATTTTACTTTAAGCTTGGATAATGGAAATACTAAAATATCCTCTAATAAATCGTTATATAAGTGACGTTTCTACAAAAGACTACTTAGCAAATAAATCTCAATTATAAAGTGTCATATAGATAATTAAAATGAATTAAAGACTAATTTAAAAAAATATCTTATTAGAAAAGACTATTTTAGAAAATTTTATTTTAAAATAAAAGGTATAGACTTTACATTGAGAAAGCCATAACAGAAAGATCGATTAAAGTACAAAAATACCCCTCAAGGATCAAGTCCTAATCATCATCAATTTCCTTTCCCAAGGCACTCTTTCTTTAGAAGAGTATATATAGTACGGAGTAAATTCTTTCATCCAACTTTTTTCTTTCCTTCTAATCCACCAAACACCAATGTACTCTCACAGTCACTATTTTTTTCTATACGGAGTATTATTTTTTCACGATTTCTAATGATACATATTGATCGTTAGTATCAATATTTATACATAAATACATTTTATAAAAAGAATTAAAATTTAAAAACAACGTTTCAAAAGGAAACTATTGTTATTTACATTTTTGTCGACATACAATTTCTTCTTTCTACATTTTGAGATCAAATTTTACAAATTTTTACCAAAAAAAATCAAATGAGAAGATTAAATCTGAATGAAAGTATGACTTAATAATTCTTGGATTTTCATAGAAAGACATACTCAATATACTTTCATGGTCCCAGTTTTGGGATGGCCATCTACACACAATTCATCTTTAAATACACACAGACACACAGTACATGGGATGGGATGGCCATGCTTTGGACTTTTTATCTTTTTATACTTTTTTTAAAAATATTTGAGAAAATAAAGTGATGAATTCATTAATATTTCGATTAGACTAATTTTAAATGCAATAAGCAAGTGTTTCCAAATGGATTGCATTGTACTATATTCACATATCAAACTCAATATTTTTTTAAAAAAAACTTATCTCTTTTTTATATAGTTTTTTTCATATACATTTTGCCAAATGCTATAGTTTATATAATATCTTTTTATATAGTTTTAATTTACACTAATATTTAAATAAATTGAGTCGAAAATGATTTCTGTTAACCTCTGTTAACCGCAACAGACATCCATTTTAGAACGGAGGGAACATTACATAGTGTAACGATATGATCAAACGTTTACGAATGAAACCGTGAGACATCAAAGCGGACAAACTCATTGAGGTGATAATTTTTTTTTAAATTTATGCAGTGAAAGAAAGAAGAAATAGGGAGCAATAATAGAGATCACATAAATGGAAATAAATATTGGAAATGAAAGGGGACCAGAAAAGGAAAAATGGGGAGAGAGTGAGTACTATATACCAGTCTATGTATTATTGAGTTCACTCTTTTAAGCCTTTTTTTTTCTTTCGTCCTGTAAAAATTTTTAACTCTTTTTTTATCCGTCAAAAAAGAATTTACTTTTCTAAACATTATATACATATAATATTTTTTTCACCTTTTAATATTTTTTAATTTCCCAAAAGTCAAAAATCCATAAAATTTTATGCTACCAAAGGAATATGTATCAATCAATCATGCATGCCAGAGATTGTGTGTGTATTTTTTTTACGTACGTTTTTTTTACCGTTGTTAATATCTATTGTTTTGTTTGCACATGGAAATGATGAGCCCAAGTTTCCACGCTGTAACTTCCATTTTGTTCTCTTTTTTCTCATCAATCATTGCTATATATTCCCCTCCGTTCTAGTGTATTCGTTCTATTTGACTTTTTTGAGTTAATTTAGACGAATTTTAATCATCAATTACTTCAAATTTGTTTTGCATACCAATACAATAAATTAAAATTTTATAAGTTCTCAACAAGATAAATCTATTGAAATAATGTTTATACTTCGTACTACAATATATTATCATCTTTATTTTATTGAGGTCTAAAGTTTGTATAACTTGACTTGAAAAAGTCAAAATGGACAAATACACTGAGACGGAAGTAATATAGATTTGCCTTTCTTTCTTTCTTCCTTTTCAAAGCCATTTGTTTTCACTGGAAACTCTATTTCTTAGCACTGTGTTTGGTGAAAAGAATTTGAAATAGAAAACAAAAAAAATAATATAGTTGCAAAGAGTTGCGATGCAAAAATAAGAACTGAGACTAGAAAATGCATTAAAGTTGAAAAAAATGTGAATTTTCTACCATAACTTGAAAAGACTATTGGGTGTGTGGCTAAATGCCTAAATCCACACTTTTTAGATAAATCAACTCTTTTATATTTTTATGAGACAAAATGTCCATTTAATTACAATAATTGAAGTGTATTTAGCCAAATTTGGAGTAAATATGACAAATACCCAATACTATTTTACTCCATACACAAATTTCCAATTCTGCCCACTATATTTTTTTATTTGTATTCTTTGGAGTAATAATGATAGCAACTTTTTTTAAACTCTATTACTTCGTCTAGCGTAATATTTATTCATATATTTTCAACCCGTTAACCACGCAAATTTATTGTTTCCACTAGGGATCGAATTTATGACCTCCGAAATGATAGCAACTACTATCCTCTTATATTAATTTCATCAACAATCATATCAACTTTTCAAATTGTATTTACTTTTTTTCTTTAAACAATCAAATCCTTGAAACATAAAAAGGGAAACAAATCAATTACCTTTTTACCCATGTACTGTAACAGATGCACACATTGGAAAGAAAAAAACTCTAAGAATAATTAAATTAATGAAAGCATGTGACCAAAGATCATCATCCATGTCTACACTGTTTCATCTCTGCATATATATAACAGATTATCAAAAGACAATGAAAGGCATAAAGGTAAATAACTGAAACACATATGAATAGGATGATGAGAACTGCCCTTCAAAGGGAAGTCTTTTTTCTTTTTTTTTTCTTTTTTTCTTTTTTTAAAATCTTCAGTGCAAAAGATTAACAATGGCAGAAATGAAGGACTTGAATAAAGCCAAAAGTGGGTTGTTTTCATGTTTGGTGCTTGTCTCTGCTGCTGTCCCTTTCCATGTTTCACTGCTCCAAAAAAAATTGAAAAAATTTAAAACTTACATGCAAAAATAAGCTAGTTTACCCAAATTTAAAAAAAAAAAAGAAAAAAAAAATACTAGTGGACGACAGAATAATTGGCAAGAAAATAATAACAAGTCAACCGGAAACAGAGAATCTGGTGTGAATCCCAGTAGGCATTGATAGATACTTACAGATTGATTCTATCCAGTGGAAGAGAAGAAGGAGAAAGATGATATTTTTTCCCTTTCTTCTCAACCTTCATGCTGCTGCTGCTATCTCCTTCTTCTTCTTCTTCTCTATTGCTTTCTGTGCTCCACTCGACTTCTTGAATCTTCATTAGCACAGAAATTAATTTTTAAAAAACAAATAAATTCGGGCGGTTGAGATTTATTTAGAAGAAATTAAAGGCATAGATAAACTACAACTATTTACCATAAATAATATTAGAACTTTCGAAACAACATGAAAATTGAAAAAAAAAATCAACGGGACGGAGGTATAATAATAATAATAATAATAATAATAATAATAATAATAATAATAATAATAATTATTATTATTATTATTATTATTATTGTGTAGTGAAAGAGACTCTTCAAAATAAAAGTCCATAACAAACTTCATGCAAGATCAGTTGGAACTACTGCCACTGATGAATGTCTGTAAAAGTACACCAAACATCTCATTGTGTTTAACCTTAACTTGTAAGATAGTACACATTATGGTTGGGGAGACAGCTCAGGCTTCATATGATATGATGATGCTTCTCACAGTATCAGTAATCTTGGTTTTTAATTTTAAATGATGGCTTAGATGGTCCACCCAACAGAGTTCCTCCTCCTAGGTACATGCCCACCTCAAGTTATGAGATTTATTTTATTTTATTTTATTAAAAAAAAGAGAGACAAGAATCAAAATGACGGGGTTTTGTAATATAATCAAGAAAACCGAGAGGATATTAACGTCCAACAACAAACATTTATTAATTTTTGTATTTCATTATCGTATTTTTTTCCAAACTATATTTGATCATCTAAAAAAACATACGGGGTAGATTTTATCATGTAAAATAGATATTCATTTTAACTCGAATATTAAAAATAGTGCAGGTTATTGAAAAGGGGTAATAAGAACATATAAATAAATACAGATGGTCCAAATTATTAGAAACACACTCTTTAACCACTACGAAGTGGGAAAAAATGTGTTTGGTTCTATTACAAAAGAAAGAAAGCATAAGCACACAGAGAGAGGGTAATGTATTGTCTATCTTAAGATAAAGATTTCATGCTTTATAAGGTATAAAGCATCACCTAATTCCGTCTTCTTCCATGTTGGTTGGAGGAATATTTTTTTCTTGATTGATGGAGGAATACATTACCAGAATCATATATTTAGCTACAATATAACAATACTACCCAAAAGTTCAACCATATGTATTTATCATTCCCTACTTGTCACAAAGATTATCAACCCAAGTGTCACTTAGATTCACAACCAACCAAGTGCATATTTGCGTTGAGACACGAATATAACTTTCTAGGTGATGGACAGTTTCTCAACTCAAGTATAAATCTTTGCTTGCAAGTGCGTTAATAGACGGTGAATGTTGGGTAATGGGTGAGTTTTTGGTGATAATTTCGTTAAATGCATCATATCCTAAAGAGAAGAGACAAAACGTGATCTGGTTGTTACAATCAGCAATCCTTTTTTTAATAGCCATATGGTAGGATTGTTTCTATTGTATCTGAATATCATGAGTAAGGCATGGTTCTTCATGCCTTAATTTTAACGGGAGTCCAAAGTGAGAAGATTGGGATCTAGAGTCTGGAAGCTATAAATTGGAGTGTAGACAATGGAAACGGGAACCAGTATAACAATATACCATGGAGTCTGGAATCTACAAACTGGAAACTAGTACCATAACATAGACACGAGAGTTTAGAGACTAAAGACTAGAGTCTGATGGCTAGAGATGAGAGACTAGAGTCTGGAGTTTTGAATATCAATGCCTAGACTCAAAAGTTGAAAGGAATAAGACCTTAAAGCATCTTCGTACTGAGTTCTTTGTACGTTTACGACTTACCAAATGTCAAATATGTATACACAAAGATGGTTGACGAGCTACAACGAACCAAGAGAACTTTATCAATCTAAAATACGACGCGTGTGGAGTTTGACTCATTCATCAGTGATCACACACTTCACCAGCCATCATAGTGGATACGATAACCCCATATTTTTCACTATACACCTTTACTTTTCTGCAGTTTTTGCATCTTTATTTGATTGAAGATTTTCCATGCAGCGACTTATATACATTTTAAATGGGCAAAATTCCTCTCATCATTGGACATGTATGATAAAGCAAAGACTAGAGTAGAGACAAATGGCCTTAGACCACATCCTAATCGAGATGTGGTTATATCATCATCATACGTCTATGTCTATGTCTACTATTAGTCTGATTTTATGTGCATTCGTGATGGATGAACTCACAAGACATATCTAGAGGAAATACTTTGGTACATGTTATATGCAAATGATATTGTATAAATCGACCAAACATGTGAATGGGTTAGTGAAAGAATAGGGGTTTGGAGTAAAACTTTGGAGTCCAAAGGTCTCAGACGGAGCATGATAAAGACTGAGTCTGTAAATTGTAATTTAGCAACATGCCATATGAGTGGGGATGGGAGAGGAGGATTGAGTTTCAATCCATCCCTTTTTGTTTCAAGTGCCCTTATATATCATTCAAGATGATTACGATTGATGTTGCTCATCGAATTAGGCTAAAGTGGAGGCTTGCGTCTCGAGTCCTTTGCAACAAGAATGTGCCATTGAAGCTAGAAGGTATACTATATATAGCAGTGACGAGATTGACTATGCTATATGAATTAGAATGTTAGCCAAATAAGACTGCACACATGCAGAGAACAGGCTGCTTAGATATATTTACTGGGGATGAAGTTTGAAATGAAGATATACTGGACAATGTGGGAATGAATTTCATGGAGTATAAGATGTGCAATTCAAGGTTATGGTGGTTTGGATGGGTGCAAATAAGGAGCGTCAATATCATATGAGGAGGTGTGGGAGACTTGGAGGTTAGAGGTGGGGAGTTTGAGGAGAGGTATGAGTAGACAGAAGAAGAGTTGGGTGTAAGTGATTATACGTGACATGATGCTTTTGCTTTGAGTTTGGAGATCGAAGATTGAAGTTAGGTTATTTCAGTTTGGTAAGGTGTAGAGGGGTGCCTTCGTTGGGGTTTGTATCTGTGTGTGTTCTTAGTTACTCGTCCCTTCTTTATTTCATAGTTGTTTTACTGTTACTTTCATTTATTATTATTTGATTGCTTAAACATGTTTTTATGTTTTCTTGACATAAGACTCTTTTAGAAACAACTCGTCTACCTCTAGAGGTAGACATATGGTCAGCACACACCTATCTTTTCCACACCCACTTAGGGATCTTACTCAGTTTTTGTCGTATGAATGTGCTAAAATTTCAAAAAAGAATGCTCTGCAAAAGAGTGATTTTTGTTNTTTTTTTTTTTTTTTGGGGGGGGGGGGGTAAAATCTTTGAAAACTCTATGATACCATGCTGCAAAACTCTAAGGAATTACTATATTCTCTATCAAGAGGAATAGCCTTCCTTGTTTGTTAGATGAATATTTTACAACTATCATATTTAAAGATATTATCTAACAGCTTCAATGGAGGATTTAGAGAAATTCGTATCCTAGACAAATATTATACAGTATATGTGATAGAATTTATTAACAATGATTACGTAAACCAAAAAAAGGTAGCCAGGTGCGCAAAGCATCCCCATCGAGAGAGGCCCTGCCCCACCACAATGGTGCATGTAGGCAAACCTTAGCTTGCACTTTTGCAAGAGGCGGCTTCCAAGAATTGAACCCGTAACCTCAAGGTCACACGACAACTCCTCAAGTGGTGAGCCAAGGCTCCCCTTCAATAACGCTAAACAAATTTTATTTGTAAATGAAGAAAAAAATGGGAAAAAATATTATCCGGGAAATAGGAAAAAGTGAGAGATATGAGGAATTTAGAGGAGTCCGTAGCTCCTCCATTTTCCTCTCCTTTCTATCCTAACTTCCTCAACGTAACACACACTTCTACTTCTCATCCTTCCCTACCCTTCCATTCCAACTTCTCCAATCAAACAAGGGCTCTAACGGTCTTTGAGAAGGGCAATAGTGCAATACCACTTCACTGAAGTGTATCCATATTGACATCATCCAAATGCCCAAAAATTTTAAGACTAGTAATTTTTTTTACAGGTTTTTTCCAACAACTCAAATTCAAGACAATGGCTATGTAGAACCAGCTAAACTAAAGCATGAATCTAACTTGAACAGAAGCTGGGCGCTTACCTTAGTTTCAGAAGATGAATCCATTAGTTTGATGTCAGTTGCAGTAGCTGTGGAAGAAGTTGAACTACTTTCCAAAGATGATTCCACTGCCTCCTTCATCATGTCTGCATTCACTTCCAATGTTAAACCATTTGTTTGACTAATCAATTTTTCATCCCAGTCGTCAAATGCCATAGAAATGGGCCGTAGAGGAAACTTTTCAACCAATACATCTGCAATTTTACATGTGGGTCCTGCTTTTGATACTTCAACTTCTGTCTCTCCTTCACTTTCCTTTACTGATGATGAATTTATATGCATTGGTTCTTGAGATGCTTCAACTTTCTCAACCATGAGACATCTTCCATCTGATTCAGAGGAATTCACATTATAATGTGAAGGTTGTTCATCTTCAAGTCTGTCTTGTGTAGTTATGTCGGTAGTAGCAACTACCACCTGGTCATCATCTGACTGGCTATGGGTGGGTCCTGCATTTGATACTTCGAGCTCTCCGGTCTCTCCTACAGTTTCCTTCACTAAGGATGACTCTATATACATTGGCTCTTGAGATCTTTCAAATGTTTCGACTGTGAGGCATCTTTCATTTGATTCAGAAGATTTCACAATATGGTATGGATATTGTTCTTCCTCAAGTTTGCCATGTTCAATAATGTCACTAGTAACAACAACCACTTGTTCATCATCTGACTGGTTAAGGGTGGGTCCTGTGTTTGATACTTTGAATTCTTTTGTCTCTCTTACACTTTCCTTTACTGATGATGCCTCTATATACAATGGTTCTAGAGATGCTTCGACTTTCTCAGCTGTGAGGCCTCTTCCATCTGATCCAGCAGATTTCACAATATACTGAGAAGGTTGTTCATCTTCAAGTCTGCCTTGTCCTATTAGGTCACTACTAGTAACAACAACCACTTGTTCATCATCTGACTGTTGCTTACTGAACCTACTACTATGAAGCTGCCCATTAGAATCTAAAACATCTCCATTGATTGTACTCTGGCAGTGCATGGCATCTTTAAGTGACAAAGAAGATTGAGGTTCAACAGGAAAGGATAAGAATGGAATTTCTTCATTCTGCTCTTCCGAGGGAAATGTGGCAGGACCTAAAACTCTATTTTCTTGAATTATTTCCCGAACAATTTCCCTTACAGTGTAGAAAGAGCCACCAACATTCTTGTGTGTAAGAGTCAGAGAAGGAAAATTCCCATTATTTGATTTCTGATAACTGCAAAACGTACAAGAAAGAAACAACATTTTCAACATGGTTTCGTTTAGATTGAATGAATTGTTGAATACATCAACAGCTAATAACTGATTCCAAGAACAACGAAACAGTTGCCTATCCTGACTCATTAACGTTTATACAACTAAAGAAAATTCTCAATATCCTATAACAGGTTCAGCAACATAAAATGACTAAAAGCTGATATTCACAATGGCAGGGAAGAAAGTGAGAAACTGAAAAGAAGAAAAGGTCAGAATGATGCAGAGGAGATTCAATGGTAGACATGCCTTTTATCCAATTTGGAGAACACTGCCAAGGTGCCAAAAGGATGGAATGTAAGAAAATGAAAAATTATCAGAGTAAACATGTTTTCCATTTTTCATTCTTTCGAAATGCAATTGTATAGAAGATTGTTCATATTCTGTTTGGTAAAGCCCCCAAATATTTTAAATTGTTCTTTCGATAAACAAAGGATTGGTATATACATTTTTTTTATCAAACCAAGTGAACATTGCATGTAAAAAAAACTATATTAAAAAGGGAACCCCTTCAAGACAAAACATGGCATGTCAATTTGCATGCAAAAATATTAAAAAAAACCAATTGGTAAATACAAGTTTTTGCCTCACTTACGTCTTTATAAAGGTTTCGGCCATAGATTTCCTCTCTTCCTTCGAGCGCCTTATCCTTGCCTTTCGTCCCCCGGAATCATTGCACGCAGAAACTGAAAATGTGTGCCCAGCCCATGCTCCCTTTAATAAGTGCATGTTGTGCAGAATGTTCAATTCTCAAAGACGAACCCTGAAAACAATTCCTCCGCAATAAATAAATATATTTCAAAGTCAAGTTCCAATAACAAAAGAACATTTTTCGCTGTTCAATGTCCAAGAATGTTGGGAATAAAATCATTCTACACAAACACATGTGAATATAACTAATTAAGGTTCACTTTTATAAGGATAAGGGTAACTTGTATTAGACAGACACACAAGCTTTAGATTTACCAAAGATCTCAAAAGGACATGTGCAACATACACATTGTTAGTTGCTTGGTTGATTACTTCTGTATTTTTATACATAGTTGAAGATCTAAATGTACTACCAGACTGATACAACCCTAAAGTGTAAATATATCAATGTTTGGTAGAATTTTAGAAGTTTAAGCATATTAAAATACGTTCTTATCTTGTAGAAATTGTATTATTTCATAGTTAATGTGTTGAACTATAATGGTATGAGCAGATTACAAGAGTATATACGACCATCTTAGGCCTATAAACATATGGATGCGCATTTTAATCATAACCAAAGAATCAATAAGAACTTTTCAAGTTTTCTCCCTAAGCATTTCTCCCGCTCTTCCTTCTTGTCTCTCTTCTTCTCAATTTACCCTCTCATTCTCTTCTCTCTCGACTCCTTGGTAATGAGAAAACTGTTCTAAAGGTTTCCAGGACACATCCCCAAATCAGGGTACATACTACATTATCAACCAAACAAAATATATGTCTAAAAACTGGTGAGAAACCTATGCAGCTTTAACTAAAAATGTAAAGAAGCTGAAAACAGAAGATTTTACCGGGATTCATTTACTTGGTCTCCTTAAGTTTATTGACCTAAAAATCTTAGAAAACCACTCATATTTTCCAACAAGACCAAGAATGACATTTTAAATGTTTAAAAAGCAACATAGTAGAGGGTAATTTCCAAATAACCATAACTTGTGAGATAAACAATCATAATCTTATTTCCAAACTTTTCCTTAAGGACAAAAGTTCAGAAATGAGCAGAATTTTAGAGAAATAAGCTCAATCTTCTCACTTTCTTCTTCATTTTCTATATCAATTCTAGGTATAGTACTCTGGCACAAAATTGACCGAAACAAGGACTAACCCTCCAAAAAGGTTGAAACTTTTTCCTTTTTCTGCGCATTTTTCTTCAAGTTATTTTATTTATTTTTCCTTGGGATATAATAGAATCCACACACACAACCCAATGTGCTCAGAATAAACACAAAACCATATTCCCATATAACAACATGAAATGTTATACTGTGAACCGAAAAGCTAAAGATGATGACATTACCTGCGTTTATTTATGAGATTGAGAGAAAAAAGACTTCGAGAAAAATAAAAACCCTAATTTCAATGGCTACTGAGTACTGGCTGGGGAAGAGTGAAAAGAAAAAGAAAAAAAAAGAAGAGACTGAGAACTGAGAATCACGTTACACTGCAATTTGTGCAGACAGAGACCTGAAGAAAGCGGGCACTGGCTCGGGGTTTCAAATCCACCCGCGGGTAATCCAAAATTTATCCTGGATTTCCCATATCAAGTCATAGATTAAGAATTCCTCATATCCTATAAAAGCCCCTTAATAATCCCTAATTACAAGTGATTTTTATATTTATAAGATACCATATAAATATTTATTACTTGGTCCGTCCCTGAGTGTTTGTCCACTTTTGACTTTTGGAACTGTTCATCTAAGCACTTTAACTCATCAAATTCTTCCAATGTGTAAGCTTAAAAATAGTCATGTGTGATCTTGTTTGATTCGTCTTAACATATAGATTATTAATATATAATTTCTATAATTTTTTAATATACAAATTACAAGATAAAATGGATTAAAGAAGTGCATTGGATGGTGTGCAAAAATGAAAATGGACAAACACTCAGGGGCAGAGGGAGTAATTCTTAAAAAAAATATTCCATAAATAGTCTCTTAGATCAAATATGATAGGATATTTTTTTTTTACAAATAGTGGCCGAAAGACTGACTATGGAATAATTTACAAAAATTGAGGATCAATTATGTAATACCCTATAAATGCGGACAAAATATAGAAAATCCATTATAATTAGGGACCATTTATAAAATTTATTCTAAAAGATGCATTCTTTAAGTTAGTATGGAGAATAAAGAAGATAAAATTTTGTGGTTTAAAGTGTTGGAGAAGGAAAAAGAGTTATAAAGACCATAATTTCTTTTCCAAAAGTAAAACCTTTTTTGTAATAGGTGAAAAAAGAAACGTATAATATTTTTATGGGATGAAAAAAGTATGATATAAACAAAATAAATAAAAATTATCATGGTCCTTATCATATAAACAAAATAACTATTTGGAGTAAATAAAAAATACATATTTATAACATAATTTAATATTTTATCGTATTAATATACAATGTAGTTTTAATGTAATTGATAATTTAAAGTTTGTTTAATGTGATTTAAGAAAATCAAATTGGACAAATATTTTGAGATAAAAAATATTTTAAAATCAATATATTTGATTGTGTAAATCTTGTTTCTCTTTCTAATTTATCGCGAGGAATATTTACTTTTTACCGCCCCTAATAACTAAATATGTACTCCGTAATAATTAAAAAAGTAGAGCATAGACTATTATTTAGTAATCACTAATGTCATTGGTAAGAAAGCATTGTTAAACCTATATTTCACCCTACACTAATATTATTGCTAAAAAAAATTTACTCTCCCTTCCAAGCAACTTTATTTTATTGATATTTTATTTGGTACAACTTACAAGGACGATGTATTTATCAGACTAAGGGGCTGTTTGGCAACTTCTGAATCGGTAAGTGCTGAATCAGTAAGAGGTCTGAACTATTAAGTGCTGAACCACTAAGAGGTCTGAATCATTAAGAGCTAGTATATTGCTTAACTATTCAGAGGCAAATGTCTGATCAATTCAGATAAGAGGTCTTAACCATTCAGACTCTGTATAATACTTAACCATTCAGAGGCAAATCTCTTAACCATTCAGACATCTGAACCATTAAGAGGCTGAAACAAACAGTCTGAATCATTAAGTGCTGAACCATTCAAACATCTGAACCATTAAGAGGCTGAAACAAACAGCCCCTAAGAACTTAGTATAAAACCGTATTGGACTTGTATGTTGGACTTCTCACCATTTTGTAAATTTTGGGACTCATCTTCAATTGCAAATTCAGAAATATTTTGAGATATTACAATTTTTTAATAGTATCTTTGTCTCTAAGTATTTATCACATTCAACATTTGTCCTTTAATTAAATAAAAGTTATATTGTCTATTAACTAAATAAAATAATATTTTAAATTTTTTTTTATATAGTGAATCTAATGAAATTACTTTTGTAGTATAAAATTTCTAATTTCAATTTTGCTTAATTAATGATAATTTTTTTTCAATTTTGACGACAAAAATCAAAATTGGACAAATAATTGACGGAAAAAATAGTCTGTATGTACTATGAAATAAATTTATGAAAAAGGTTTGTTAACAACTTCTCATTAAGGTCCAACATTTTGTGACGAGTCACTGTTTAGATAGTACATTGTACTTCCTAAAATTTGATTCATTGTACTTAGAACGTCAATAACTTTATTACCCCGTACAATATACTCCGGGTAATATGTATTCATATATTTTCAATCTCTTAAAACGCATAAAATTACTACCCTCATTTGATATTCAAACCTATCATCTCCCATTTGAGAGAGTCACTATGATGCGACTGAACCACAATGTCTTTGGCGGATGGGATTCTTTGTATGATTTTCTATGAAAGTTAATTAGTAATGCAAGACATGGGTTACAATCAAACCATATAGCATCCAGAATAATGGGAGTAAACCAAGCATTACTCCGCACAAAAGAAATACAGTACTATTTTGATCAAAACTGAAGCGCCATTATTGCATATTTATATATTTACATTGTTAAAAGAATCGAATGTGCAAAACTTCCCAATCTGGAAGTGAAGAAGAAAAAAGAACTTAGTAAGTGGCAATGGTTCCCTGATGGACGCGCCTCAAAACTCGGGCAATCCTACGATCTCGACCCAATGGTCATGTGGTTAGAAAACGAACGAAGCCGATCCATCGGGCCTGATGGACCATTCGACAATTGCGAACCAAAAATGAGCAGGCCCCGATGGTTCGGGGCCCACATAACCGCCAAAACTCGTGATTTTCTCTGTCTTTTGTGTAGAGTAAAATTCCATAAATGGTCTCTAACTATAAGCGGTTTTCCATATTCAGTCTCCAATAATAAGATATTCCATAATTAGTCCTCAAATTTTGAAAAAAAATGAGGACCATAAACGTAATTTCTTATAATTGAAGACTAAATATGGAAAACCACCAGTAACTAGGGACCATTCATGAAATTTACTCTTTCGTATATAACAACGAACCTATCATCTCCCCCCAAGAGTCTTTTGTTTATACCCATATTTCATCCGGTCAAACAGTTTCTCTCGCGTCTTCCTCTTCTTGTCCATTTTTAGCCTATACCTGTGTTCCCTCTCCCTCTCATAAACCCCTTGCCAGTACACCTCACCCGTTAGCGGCCACAGCCACTTCTCGTATGGGTGGTCGTTGTCATCGGCCGCCTCCGCCAGGTCTTCGTCCATACTCTTTAGTAAAGTCGAGTTGAAGTACTTTGCCCACATAAGCCCTCTTCGTTTCTCAACGGGGTGGTGTTCTTCCAACAGGCCTGAGTCAGGGTCTACATACACCATCTTTCTAGCACTGTGGTATGCCCATACGTTTACTACCACTTCCATAATCCGGCAGTAACAGTGAGTCTTCTGGAAGTAATAAAGCAACAAATACACGAGAAAATACGTTATTCGTCTTTCTAGGGGTATAAGTACGTTTTTTGTTCTTTTCTAATCCCTCTTCGTCAGCTTTGCCCAAGCCCTAGACATTTTTTCCCACTAGAGCGAAAAATGTGTGTTATGTAAACATACCTCAAGTGTCGATGATGCCAGTACACATTCTGATGTGTTGCTCGAATTTACATTCAAAGCATTGAGCGAGTCGACAAACATCCTATGTTTCATCAAAATTTTAGTTCACAACTCATTGAACCGCTCAAATATACTCCCTCCGTCCCAAAATATTTCTCACATGACGCAAAACGAAACGAAATTTCAAGTTTTTTCAATTCATTTTTGTTTAAAGATTGATATAGAAATAAAAAATAAAATTTACATATTTAAAAAATACGTCAAAAGTTTTTCAAAACAAAAGGTGACAAGAATATTTTATTTTATTTTATCAAATAATCGAGGAAAATGTACAAATGACCAAAACTTCCCGTGATTGAAATTCTTTTTGGGACGGAGGGAGTATGATAATACTGGCAATGAGGTTTTTATGACACAAACAAATTGAGTTACCTGGAGAACATTACAAACTCCAAAAAAGAAGAGGTTGGCATCACCCAAGAGTGCAGGGCAGACCAATGCCCACCATCTTGGGGCATTGGTGGAAGCACTTCCAAGTGTGATGGTAATCCATACATTCTGCGAAAGGCATCTTGGAAGGAATTCCTGCATGAGTTATAAGAGGAAGAGAAGGTCTGATCTATTACCTTGTTCATCATTGGAAGCTAAAAACATTATACCAACCAGACATTTAAAAGGAATAGAAAGAGGGTTGAACTGATATCAGGGATTACTTGAGTCTGGGAAAAAAGATTATCTACATATAGCCTGTTTGGAAGGCTTCATTTTAGGACTATCAACCATGTTTTCATCAAATAACAGCTTACTACGTAATTTACTATGTTGCTGAATTAGCTTATAAGGGAAAAAGGTAATGTATGAGCTACTATTTGGCTGGATGACTGAAATTGATACTTCTACCCTTTCCAAAAATATTTTCTTTAAAATATCTAAATATATCATACCAAGCATTAAATAATCTTAAAGATTACTTCGCAGATTCAACCATTTCAGTCACAACTTCAGCAGCTTCAACATAGAACTTCAGTCATTTTAAGTCTTACCAAATGGGTACATAACATATGAATCCCACACCCCAAAAGCATAAAAGAGAACAGCATAAATTCATCTTTCAGAAAATATGACCCGTTATCATATTACAACCATGTTTTCCGCTAAAAAGTGAACATTCACCTGCAGTTTCCTCCATTCAAGATGTCACACATGGACCAAAAGGTAAGTGCATTATTCCTTCCTGCAAGCCCAGCATCTACATCTAGATGTGCCCAAAAATATATAACATCCCCTTTGGTGTTTCCATTTATTGCTTCTTCCAAAGTCTGCTCTGCCCTTTTACTTAAAGAGACCTGTTATAGATGTAACAAGTTACAAGTCTACAACAGATTGGGAAGTTTAGGGAGATGAATATGAATGGAATGCACATTCTAAACATATAGACGGAGTGCAAGCTTAAAAATAAAGTCACACTCAACAATACATTAAGAGAATCCTATAGCTTAGAAAACAATTATAACATACAAACATCTAGGGTTAACTGCATCTACCTCCTCTGAGATGGGTCAAATCACCAAATGATCCCCCTGATTTCTCAAAATTACAAAAACAACCCTTGAGAAGTCAAATAATATGCAAATGACTTTGGAAAAAAAATGTAAATGACACAAAAATGAGTGTATAAATACCAAATTACTCCAAACATTAGACCGGACATTTTTCCCTAAGAAAAATGTAAATAGTCTAAAGGATAAGATGCAAAACAATGAAACACTCGATTCCCGATAGTATCATTATTTTCTATCATAAATCAGTTTTAAGAGTGTCATTCACAGATACGTTTGCTGCTTGAAAAGTCAAACTGTAATTTGTATAGATTTTAGGGACCTTTTTTGTAATTTGACCACACCTCAAGAAAGGTAAATGCAATTAACCCTAACATATACGTTCAGAAAAGTTAACAAGAATGAAGGTGCACCTTCCTCCCAGTGGCTCGCCATGACTGAAATCCAATCCAAGGTCGCTTATGAATATTATCGATTCCATTTGCAATTGAGAATACGCCTCCAATCTCACAAAGGATATCTCTATAATATGTCTCATTCAGCAGCGGAAGGCGACTAACAGCATCTACATCATCAGACTTCAATCTTCGTGCTTTCGTCAACTAAGGCATTACGTCTAATCTAAATTAGAATATAGAATATAAATGTATAAACTAGAAAAGATTATACAGATATGTAGCTAATCTGCTAAATATGATTAGATTGTCTTTTCTTATAATACCATTCAGGACCAAAAACGTTCCATTTACTTCTTTGTAAGCACTCCCTCCATCCCAAATTATTCAATATTCAGGGTCAAAGATTAATCAATTTATTTCTTTAACTTCCAATGTTATTTTTAAAATATAAATTTTATTTTTTTTATTCCACACCAATTTTCAAATAAACTGAATTAAGAACTAATTCAATCAACCATCGTAATCAACATCTTAATTAAATGGGGATGGAGGGAGTAGAATTTTAAGTCCCTAAAGCATAACTGTGTGCAATTTTAGTTAAAATGAGTCTCGACACCAGGACCAACCCCGCTACCCCAGTATGAGTGTTGGCTACACCATTGATTCAGGGATTAAACAAAATCCAATTTTATTCTAGGGGATTAACGCAGCATGAACATATTAAATTGTAAATAGCTTTAGTTGTTTGAGGTGATCTCACAAGGCTTAATCCACGGTACAGAGAGCCATGGTGTAAAAATGGCCAAGCTCCAGCTCCATTGTAAATCTCATAAATGCACAGTGGTTGCCCTGTCCTTTCTAGCTCTCCCTCATCCCTCTCATTTGTTTCAAATCTCAGCTTCTCAGCTTTACGAGCATTCCGATATATCACATCCCACTCACCAATGTGTTTCTCCATTCTTTCAGCCATCTACTCAAACAAGTAGAATCATTCAGTTATCACAAGATTTGAGGAAAAACAAAACATATACCCTCTCATTTGGTTTTGGTGATGGAAGAGGGAGGAGGGTAGGGGCCATACTCTAATTCTACACAGTTTACCTCTTCCATTTCTAATCTGTCAGCTTCCTCAGAACCCTCTATTTCTGTTAAAATGTCCCAATCCAAGTCAGTTGGAGAATCCACTTCTAGAGACTCATTATTGTCATCAGACACATTCTTCAGAGAAACGAGATTGCCCATGTGTTCCTCGAGTTCATAAATAACATTCAGATTACTGGAATCCCTATCCTCCCTATCACTAGCATTTTCATCATTGTGAAAATAATACCATTCCCAAATGTGTTGCTTAAACAAAGAAGTATTGCCCGAAGGTGCCATGTCTGATGGGAAATTGAAGACATTCTCTATCAGATTTGCATAGCCTGTAATGCATTCAACTGCAAACATGTTCTTCGCAAGCAGCCTACTAGAAGATGCAATAGAATGGGCATGTTTTGTAAGTTTTCCATCAGATATCAGAAGTGAGAAAGCCTTCATCAATGCCTCAGAACTATGGTGTGTAAATGTCATTCCATGAACTCCATCAACAACCTGAAAATCTAAAAAATATCAGATACTTCCCCCGCACAATAAAAAGATCGGTTTTATACACTTTTTGTCAAAAAAGAAAAGAAAAGAAAAAGTTGCATTCATATTTAAGATTGTTGTAAAAACAACAACAACAACCCAGTTAAATCCCACAAGAGTAGGGTCTGGGGAGGGTGTGTGTACGCAGACCTTGCCCCTACTCGAAAGTAGAGAGGCTGTTTCCAAAGAGACCCCCGGCTCAACGTCGAAAGTTGCATTGTTTGACTAACTGCTACTTCATTAATTAAAGAAGCGCAGATAGTTTAGAGATCCATTTTGATTTATTCCATCACACCCCAAAGCCAAAAATGGTGAAATTCATTAAGATTGTTGTAAAAACAACAACAACAACCCAGTTAAATCCCACAAGAGTAGGGTCTGGGGAGGGTGTGTGTACGCAGACCTTGCCCCTACTCGAAAGTAGAGAGGCTGTTTCCAAAGAGACCCCCGGCTCAACGTCGAAAGTTGCATTGTTTGACTAACTGCTACTTCATTAATTAAAGAAGCGCAGATAGTTTAGAGATCCATTTTGATTTATTCCATCACACCCCAAAGCCAAAAATGGTGAAATTCATTAAGATTGTTGTAGCATACTAAAATTTAATAGTTATAATTTTGGGCAAACGTGACTCTTTTTTGGGAGGCAGTACTATATAGCAAGAAATCCGTTCAAAATTTATTATGAAATAGCATTATGAAGAGAAATAAGTCAAATAAAATCTCTCACATATTTACGTATGACGGGGTAATCAGATGCAACAACAGGTATCCCGTATGCCATGGCTCGAATTAGTAATGGAGGAAAATTTTGTTCATCTTGAGAAGAAGAATAGAGTACAATGTCGGACATCATTATAAGACCGTTGACATCACCATTTATACCATAGTTGTATAAGGATCCTTGATGCAGTCCAAGACGGGTAGCAACATCCTACAAAAAAAGACAGACAGGTAACATGTGATTGATGGCAAAAAAAGAGTGGTTGATGAAAAAGGCTTTTAAAATATGTGCAGTGAAGGAAAACACTTAGAGTGCAGGAATTGAGAATTTGAGGGGGTTTAGGGTTAGAAATGTCAAGTACCAACTAAAAAAGAAATAAAAGAGAAAATATGAAATGTGAGGTTTGCGTACGCACACCCTCCCTAGAATGAGTTATATATGGTTTCTAACATGTAATATTTTCTCTTTTATTTCTTTT
>OOIL02004591.1:1006927-1101927 GCA_900332095.2 Cuscuta campestris | reverse complement strand
GTAACCCTATTATACCGGCTGAGTTGCTCGTGTAGCAAGAACCCATCTTGAACTCGGTTTGATCTACATAAAGCTGATACGAACCTGTTATACATCATGTCACTGGGGGTATGATTGTGGTCAAGAGCAGCAACAATCAACTCATTTACCCTGTCGAGCTTCCCCTCTTTACAAAGAGAATTTGCAATGATGGATAGTGTCCTTCTGCCTGGAAAATAACCTTGTTCGATTGCATTCCTCAGCACACGGGAGGCGTCATCATTGCTTGCATCACCCATTAGAGTGTTTATGAGATAGTTATAAGCCATACTGTTGACAGAGAGATGAAACTCTGCTCTTGCATCATACAGTTCAAGGGCGACTTCAACCATTCCCACTTTGCACAAGAAACATAAAGTGACATTCATGGTGACCTCATCTGGAGATATACCTTGGTCTTTCATCTCCAATAACCAATCATAAACCTCTTCAAGTCTGTTCTCCCTTAAAAGCCTACACAATAAAGTGTTATATCGGAAATAAAGAGGAATATGCCCATCTACCATATTTCGTTCTTTCAAAAACTCTAAAGCTCCATCCAGCTTTCCTGCCCTGACAAGGTTATTAATCCACGCACTGTAAGCATGATCCATGTAGACCAAACCAGACTTGCGAAACTCTTCCAGCAACAATCCAGCCCTCTCAAAATGTCTTTCCTTTGAAAGAGCATCCACAACAGTGGCCACTACAACCCCATTCAACCCAACCCCACCATCTCCTAACAAACCCCTAACAAAAGCTTCGGCCTTGTCCAGCTCACGCCTCTTACATAGACTCTTCATGAATATCGAATTGGTGACTGCATTCTGGAATCCGTTGGTCTTTATCTCCTTTAGAATCATCTCAAAAGCATCATAGAACTCATCATCCACTAACGCATTGAGAAGGACATGATAAGCAAAGTAGTCTAAATTGGTGCCACTAAATCGCATTTTGCCGAACACCTGGAGTGCGAGATCGGGTTTCCCTGCAATGGAGTACCCAATGACCAAAGTGTTGTGGAATCTTAATCTGTGGACATATCTCTGATTGCCATGATTCTCCAAGAACTCAAGCATCAAGTTATTGAGCTTGGCTTTCGAGAGAATCTTGAAAATGGCAGCGAACGTGGCCTGGGTATGGAAGAACCCTGGCTGGCGACCCGCCCAATCAAAGAATTTCAAGCAGGATAGCACATCTCGACCCTTCTCGTGGTTCAAAATACCTAGAACTAACGTTTCCGACAGACGGAGATTGAAGCGGCTCAAAGCTAAATCGGCCGATGGTTCGTCTTTAGTTCGTAAGATATCGTAGATTCGGTCGAAATTCGTGTTCTCCCTGCTCAGGAACCAATCTTTGAACGACAAAACCACGTCCTTTGTGTGAAATTCGCAGGTATTTGACGTTTGAGTAGGATTGGAGAGGGGAGCTGATGAATGAAGGCACTCGTGCGAAAAAAGAGTGTACGGATGGGATGAAGATAACGACTCGACGGCCGCGGCTCTGGTGGCGCCGGCGGTGGAGGTGGAGTATAAGAGGAAGAAGAAGAGGTTATTGTTATTATTGCTCTTGGTGGGCGATGGGGAGATCAAGCTTTTGGCATTTTGGCACCCTGACCTAACCATTGGCCGCATTATTGAGTTGTCCGTCGCGGTTCTGCAACAGCAGGCGGGTATTAATATGTCCGGGCGGCGGTTTGGTGGATGCGCGGCGGCTGAGGCGGCGGCCCTATCCCAAGCGGCTTCAGAGCTTGTCGAACATGACAGACAGAAAATGGAAACCAACCGCACAACTGAATCAAGGGTACTCCATCACCAAATAAAATGACTCGTTTTAAGTCCATGGTAATTTTTTTGAATTAAACTAAGATTAAATAAGTATGATACTCCGTAATTTATTTTACGGAGTAGTATACAAATTATTCCATTAGATTTGTACTATTGAGAATTTTTATAATTTTACGTTATTATAATAATATGCGATATAAACTGAGAGTAATTTATGATTAAATTTAGTCTAGTTTGGTTCGAAAAAACTAAATTAGACGAATAGATTGGAACAGAAAAGGTATATTATTTCCTTCATCTGAAATTAAACTTCTCATTTTTCTTCTTTTCAGGCTTGAATTAATCTTCTTATTTTAATTGTTAACACATAAGCTACTCTAAATGTCTCTCACTCACTTTTTGTATGTCCCTTTTCTTCTTCTTTTCTTACTAGTCCATTATTTCTTCTAAATTCGAACAAACTCTGCATCAATCTCCCACCGCTTCTTCTCCATCCTCTTCTTCTTTTTCTCCCTTTGCCTTCTTTTTCTCCATTCAATCTCAGTCAATAATTAGAGTGAAAAAATACAATAATGTCTATTATTATAAATTTGCAATTGCAAGCACAATAAATGAATATTACACATGCAACAAGTTCTATACTTCGAATGCATAGCTCAAGCGGTTAATAGGAGATGCAAAAAGATGTTTGATCAAATTTAACTTTTAACAAATCATCTCACTTGAGATTAAAGTTTTACTTACCTTCATATAGTACTAGATCTATACTATGTAACATATAATTGTTTTGACTAAATTTAAATTGCTTAAAAAAATAGCTAGTCGATGAATTACCGGTATCAAAATGAAGTGTCTCATTGAAGGTGTTACTGTACATAATATTCACGGAACTTCTAGTATCAACCAACGTTTAGTGAATTACCACATTATTGATTTTTAAGCTCCCAACGAGAGTGCCCTGGTGAGGGCTTGTGAATGCAAGGAAATCATCATCCGTGAACACAATAAAATCCCTTGTAGTCTTCTTGGGCAAAGGCAACCTCTAAATTCCGGCTATGTTTTGTCGCCATATTCCATCGTTAATTTAGCGTTTTTTAATGTTCATCCATTTCTTTCTTGTTGCCGTAGAATCTCCTTATGTGTTGCCCTATAGTGTCTTCGTTGTTATCCCTCATCTTCATTAAGGTCGTCACTCTCCGGACCTAGATGTCTCTTCTTGGTGTCCCGGTCATCCTGGTTTATGATGGAGATAGGCTTGATATGCTTCATCTATGTCGTATGCACTCTAGATGTCAGAATTTACGGACCTATATGTCCTCCTTGGATACTACCCTTATAACGGCGATCTGATCCATCTCATTCTTAAGGGTGATTCACTTCTTTGTATGACGCGAACTATTCTCATGATACTCTTGCAAGATCCTTCTACTTATCAATGTATCCCTTTGAAAATCTGATTAACCATTCGCAAGATTATCCCTCTAGTATCACTAATAGGAAGCGACAATTAATCTCCTATAGATATGTCATCATAACCACACTGGCATGGAAACATGACAGATGATCTTTGGGATTTGTTTTGACTTGTGGGGTAGGAAGTTGACTGGTAACAGATAAAACATAATTGAGTTTGTGAATGCCGAATGGAGTGATCTCCTCCAAAACAACATGGTATAGTAGGGGCTCTTGGCGTTCACCTTCTTCTTAAGTTCCCCCACAGCCTTCCATAGTTCACCTATGTCTCGCTCATTTAATTTATTTGTAGCTAGGGGTGTAAACGGATGTTAATCCAATCGGATGTGCCATTACCAAGTTCGTATTCGTTTATTTTAATTGAATATTGATTTCAAATACAAATCTTGGCAAATACTAAAAAATCAAAACTGTATCCGTATTCATCAGATATTGATCGGATATCAGATGTATCTGTATTCATTTCTAAGTTTCCAGAGTCAAATTAAACTATATACAGAGCAGATTATATAAACAGTTTTAATATATTCATTGAATTTTAGTTTGTTATGAAGTACTCCCTCCGGCCCTAAAAACCTTTCCTATTTTATTTTTTTTTTGTCAAATAGGAACACTATTGGACCATAAATTTAACATAATCTAAATAAATAAATGATATAAAAAGTATGTATTTCAAAACTATTTCCTTAGATGAACCCAATTATATTAAATTTATATTATAATAAATATACTTTCTCGCAATTAGTGGTCAAAGGGTATCACTGTTTGACAAAAAAAGTCAAAACGGAAAAAGTTTTTAGGACCGTGGTAGTATTTTTCTTATTTTTTGTAACTTATATTATTTTACAAAAAATCCCGTATGGTAAAAAATATTACATACTACACACACATATTTGTGCATCTACACATATATTTTAGATATAAAAATGTTTTATACTTTGAGATTTTCATAGAAAAATAAAATAAAAAATAAAAATTCGGCAAAAAGTATACATAACGGATCATATACACGAATAAACGGTTACTCAATGGAATATTTATGTGGAATGGGTTATAAACGGATCGGATGCATCATGACCAAATCCGTAACTGTTTACCAATCATATATTCTTAATCGAATGCAGATAATAATTATTTTAAACAGATGCCGATATTTTTTGTGTAAACAATTTTTTGGTTATCAATTTACAATATTATTTGTGGGCGACTTTGTGTCTCCTGTGTTACTGGGCAATGCGCTCACAATCATAGGCCGAGAGGCCCACTCTTAGAGGGTAAAGCCCAAATGGGAAAATTGACAATGTTTTCATGCAAATTGAAAAGTTTACTCAATAAGGAATACTTATGAGCTTGTTAAAAGATGTTGTGGGATTACACATATTAAAAATGATTAAACACTGCTCTTTAAAAAAACAATGCCAAAGGTTTAATTTTGAAGAATAAACTACTCAAATAAGACTAAATATACTCTAGTAAACATATACCAAAATAAGAAATTATACGTTTTTATATAGAATATGAGTGTTGGCATTTTGAGATGGATGTTTGCGATTTCGCACTGCGTGTTAATATTTTACATTTTTATATACTATAAAATTTATCTTGACAAAATCCTTGAATATAAATCATACTTTGACGTAACATATTTTAGTCCTAATCAGATATTCTCTCCGTCTCAAAGTATTCTTTTCAGTTTGATTTTTTCGAGTCAAACTGAATGAATTTTGAATTTCAGTTAAATAAAACTGTAATGTATCTATGTACAAAAATGGATATATTAGATTTATTTTTTAAAAAAATTTTAAGAATTTTATTTTATATACTAATATGCAATACAAATTGAGAGTAATTGAAATTTAAAATTTGTTGAATTTAACTCGAAAAAAATCAAATTTAGACAAATATATTGAGATGGAGGGCAAATATAATACACCTACTCTTATTTAATTCCTTGCCCAAACAAAAGCAAAGTGGCATGAATTAAAGATGAATTGAAGAAGTTAATAAAATTGGTAGGATGACTAAAACTTATGGAGTCTACATTATATTAATCCGGCCTCCACCCTGTTCCGTGTGCCGAGGAATTAGCACACCTACATGCAATACCATGTGACACCAAAATGCATGTAGATGCTAGCTAGCTACTTGCTCTATATATGCATACAAAAATGTACACAAATCCGCAACAGTTGACACCACGAACGACAATCATCCGTAAATTTGTACACACAGAATGAATGTTAATCGTCTGTGAGTTCTTTATATTCATAGGCAGATGCTCCAGCCATGTGTGTTCAAAAATATACAGACGACTATCATACATGGTGTTAATCGTGGTGAATTTCAAACACTACTCATATACAATCTCTGTTTCAAGGTACTTGTCCAGTTTAACTTGCGTCTTTAGTTGACTAAAACCGCAAGGTATATTTATATAAAAATGACTTTATTAGATTTATCTTGTTAGAAACTTTTAAAATATTATTTCTTTATAGTAATATATGCAATACAAATTATGAGTACATGAAGCTTAAAATTTATCTAGTTTGTCTCAAAAAAATCAAACAGAACAAATCTATTGGGACATATATAAAATATACACACAAGAATATACAATTAGACAGTGGTGTCATTTATATATGCCACTCTCGATTCATTTCAAGGATAAAACGACACATATCAACGGACAAATCAAATGCGGCCGCCAATTAAGAAGCATATTCCTCCCTTTACATCAAATCTAATTCAATACCGTCCCGTCCTAAAATAATTTTCCCAAAAACATGAGAGATTTTAATTTTCAAAAATTTTTAGGAGAGTGTATTTTGATGTTGAGTTTTAAAAAATGTCCTTGAATATGATGAGTAAAAGTAGAATTTGATGGATAGATTAATAGAAAATAAATGTGATGTGATATCAGTATATCACGATATGTAGGTTAAGAATTAATATGCGTAAAAAGAACATTTTAATAAAAATAAGAAAAGTATTTTGAGACGAATAAAAAAAAGAAAGAAGAAAGATTTTTCATTGACGGAGGGAATATTTTTTATTGGTAAAGTATTTTCCTCTTTCTTTTCTTTGCTTATTTTTGGTAATTATTTTTCAGAATAACATAATCGATCATGTCACATCTTATTTTATAAAGCATTTGATATAATTCTTTATTATATTTGTATCATTATTTAAATGAATTGAGTTGGACATAAACTCAAACAAGTATTGTTTTTCCATGCAAGATGATAACTTTAGAACGAATCGAAGTAAAATATTACAGTGAAATTTATATTTTTATGTTCTGTAAGTAATAAAAATAAGTTGAAGAGAATAGTCTCAAAAGATGATGACTAGGCAATAACAAAGTAACGACATAACTATGAGAAAAATATCGGGGAATTATGACGTCAATAAGTAAATTTAAAAATATTTATGTAAAATATATTACTCGTATTATATACTCCCTCTCTCCCTAAATATATCTCACATTTCTATTACCGAGGTAAAATATCAAGTTTTTTCAATTCATTTTATTTACATATTGGTATAGAAATAAAAAATAAAATTTATATATAAAAAAACTACATGAAAAGTTCTTCGAAACAAGAGGTGTCAAGAATATTTTATTTTATCAAATAACCAATAAAAACTTAAAAATAAATAAAAGTTTCCGCGACTGTTGAAAAAGCAAATGTGAGATATATTTAAGGATGGAAGGAGTATTATAGAACAACTCTTTATAAAAGAAATTGAGAACTTATTAAATATTCTATACCAAGAAATCTCATTGTAGCAATCAAAAAAAAAAAAAAGAAATCTCATTGTATGTACCTTCTGCATGTGCGCAGGAAATTGAATCCTACCCATCCTTTCACTGTATATATACATGTACCTATATATACATAATCCCATAAGAAGAAGAAGAAGAAGAAGAAGAAGAAGAAGAAGAAGAAGAAGAAGAAGAAGAAGAAGAAGAAATATACTCCGTATTATTCCATCTTCTCATCTGATCTATATTTGCAGCAGCTCTGCATACTAATTACCATACCAGCCATAATGAAGGTAATCCATTTTCATTTCTTCATTCCACACTAAAAGTGATATATATATAGAATTCAAGATTCATTTCTTTTTTTATATTCTTTAATTTCTTGACAATATTGTTGATATTCAAGATTCAATTTTGCAATATTAATTCAATTCATTTATCAGATCTTTAATTGGATTCATGGAAAGATTCATGGGAAGCAACCGGTCGTCGTCAACAAACCACATCCAAATAATACCACTCCATGTATTAATTTTTCCCATCGTAATTATTTGTTACGGAGTATTTTTTTTTCAATTTCTTGAAACTGTAATAAAGTTCTGTTTTTTTTTGTTTCTTGATTCTTGATTTGTCGTCGCCGGCCGGCATATAGATACGGCGAAAGAAGAGTTCAGCGACTGGCCGAACAGTCTGCTGGCGATCGGGACGTTTGGGAATAACAAGAATCAGCTCAGAGCCACAGAAGCTTCTTCTGCTGACTGCGACGGCGACAATGGCGGCGGCGGCGGCGATGGAGACCGGCGACTCACGGGGGAAGAAGTCGGGGAGCTAAAGAAAGAGCTGAAGCTGCTGATGCACAAACACTCGGTGCGGGAAAATGGCGGCTTGGAGAAGTTTTTCGATTGTCTGGACGACATTGACGACGAGGGGATCGTGATGTCGCCGGAGGACGAGGATGTCCTGTGCGGCGGCGGTCGGACGGAGGCGAAAACAGAGAGCTCTCTGTCGTCGTCGTCATCTATAATCACCAGAAAGTCGCTGTCTTTCCTATTCAAGAAGGCCATTCTCTGCCGCGGCGGCTTTATCCCGCCTCCGGCGCCGTCTCTGCCTCTTCCGGCGGATCTTTTTCCGGCGGACGGCGCCAGATCGGAGAAGTCAAGAATGGACAGGATTCTGAGGTCGATTCTGAACAAGAAAATATATCCGCAGGGGGCGGCGAATCCGAGGACGTCCACGAAGAAGTACCAGCTGGAGGATAATAATTTATATTTATGTGAGAATTATTCAGAGAGCGAAGATGAAGAAGATGAGGAAGATGAAGAAGATGGTGAAGGAGTGGGGAAGGCAGGTGGTGAACAGGGGAGGAGCAAATGGGTGAAAACTGATTCTGACTGTAAGTTCTCATTTTTATTAATTTTTTTAAATTTTGAATTTTAAATATTCATTTTTATTTATTTCCTTTACGAGCAACTTAATACTCATTTTCGAGTTATTGGATACTCTTTTTCGAGTAACTGAATATTCATTTTTTAAAAATTTAACTATGCCTGAAAATGAGTATTTTTTGTTAATTGAAAATGATTATTCTATTACTAGAAAATGAGTACTTTGTTACTTGAAACTGAGTAATTAAGTGGATATAATGAAAACATCGTACATTCGGACGCTTGGTGTAGGTACCCTATTAATTGGATACTCATTTTCGAGTAATTGAACACTCAAGTTCTTCCAATTCATTTTATTTAAAATTGGAGTAACACTCTTTTAGTAACCTATAGTAACCTATGATTCACACTACCATGCTCACACTACACACTGCCCCGCGACACTGTCACCACAGTGTCGGTTGTCAAAGTCGGCCACTTTTGGCTGGTGGCCCACTGCTAGCCACCATTCACACTTCCATCGTTAGCACTATCGAACTCCTATTTGAGAGATGAAAACAATGATACTCTATTTTGGTAAGTGAAATTTGCACTAAATAGTACGGAGTATTAAAATATATGTCTTTTTCCAATATAGTACCTAAAACTTTTATTTTCTAAATAATACGGAGTACTTGATAGATTGATCTAGTGCTTATTCGCAGTGGACATTACTTTAAACAGTGTCCGGTGACAGTAAACATTTATTTAACAAAATGTCCAGTAGACATTAAACATTGATCTTACATCAAGAAATTAAAACATATGATACTATATTAGAAAACTCATCATGTTATAGTAGTGCATTATATTCTCCTTTTGGTAGTTAGATGGTACAGACTACAGAGTATTTTACTTTTATATAGTGATATTTTTTGTAATTTTTTTGAGTAGATTTCTTGTAATTAATTGGGAGTAAGTTACATTGGTTGTATTATCTCCATCCAAAAACTTTCCTCACACTTGACATTCTATGATTTTTAATGTTGCATTTTGATCATTAATAATAATAATAATAAGAATAATAATAATAATAATAATAATAATAATAATAATAATAATAATAATAATAATAATAATAATAATAATAATAATAATAATAATAATAATGTGATGTCTTTAATTTGCAGTCATTGTTCTGGAGATATGAAATTTTCCTCATTAATTCGGCCACTGCCTTCTGAGATTCTAAGGTAAAAAAGCTCTTCCAATCATACGTTGACATTATCATATAGTTAATGACACAATTAGCACTATTCATTTAATCATATTTTATTTCTTTTTCATTTCTATGTCACTAATCCTTTATTAATTATTGTCTGTTTTTTTTTCTTTCAGGAATACTATTTAATTAATGTTATGGAGAGTAAACTTTTTTTTCATGTCTCCAGATGAAAACATGTGTTAAATAAAGAAGCCGAGAAAAGGATGGCATAATATGACACTGGGTTGATCAAAGGGGCCAATCAAGTGAACATCAAGATATGGGTGTCAGATCCATATATAATTTGATCCTTTCTCATTTACCAAGTGGTTATATTTTCGTCTCATAGAATTAATCCAAAGAGATTAATCATGATTCTGGTGTTAAATATCAATAATCTTTCTTATTTTTTTAGTTGATTTAAAGTAAGAAATTTTATCAACCACAAAAAATTATGATCATTTTTAACTATTCAAAATAAAGCTTTTGATTCTAAGACATGCAGAATTACCATTCTATACTTTATAGTGTCATAATCTATTTTCTCTACATAGATTTGAAACACATACTCCCTCCGTTTGCAAAAAAGCTTCCTTGTTTGACTTAAAGCCAAAATAAAGAAGTGTTAAATTATACTCCGTAGTTGATTTTCAATTTTACTCCTGATGTGATGGGTAAAAGTAAGATGTGATGGATTGATTATTAGAGAAAAAGTATGATATGATAGGTAGGGTATAAAAAAATAAGGGTAAAGTGGTTTTTTAATAAAAAGTGAAAGTTTTGTTGGAAGTGGAAAAAATGAAAAAGGAAATGTTTTTGAGAACAGAGAGAGTATAAAGTTAGGTGAAATATTATAAACCAACTTTTTTAAGAGTGGACGTTTACTATTAGAAGCTATCATTAACCATGCTTGTTTAACAAATATGATATTAGTACTATGCGTTAATGCATGGGAGGTTCTCTGTAATACAGTTTTAGACCAACAATATCCCATTTTGTGCTCCTCCAAAGCTTGACGCACGCCTTCGGGCGATTTCCCAAGATCCCTCCAATCAACCGCCTTATTGTTACCAAGTTTAAAAGATATCAAAATCATTCGCTTGAAGAGTTTGTGATACAAGGAGATTTCCAATTCAAACCTTATTTTTATGTTTAACCAAACAGAAAAAATTTGATATTGGGATATATCAAAACCAAAATCTGCTACACTCACTAAAATGACTTTTAATTTTCAAATCGAAACCCTTAATTTAATTTATTTTTATAGTTGTATATGCCCATTAAGGACAGTGGTAATGGGGATGACGCTCAACCACTTTATGCTCATTTTGACGCCTGGTGGCGTTAAACACCGCCCCTCCCCCGTTATGGTCCCGTTAAAATTCCTGCGTCAAATGTTTCACGTAATTTGAAGGCGTTGGAACACCTTCTCTCCTCTTTTCTCTCTCTTTTTTCTCTTTTCTTCTCTATAAATTATATTAATTATTTTTTTTTAAATTCAACAAAAATACAAATCTTTCTCTATCTATCATCTTTTAAAAAAAATTATTATTTAAGTATTTTATTAGTGGAAATTTTTTCATGAATACAAATTCATGAATGTAAAAATTATTATTTAAGTATTTTTTCATGAATGTAAATTTTTTATTTAATGAATGTAATTTTTTATAATAAATGTAATTATTTTATTTAATTAATGTAATTTTTTATAATGAAGGTAGTTTTTTAATGAACTATTCTTGTTTCAATTATTTTAAATAATTCAATAATTAAGTTTTATTAATTTAATTTTAGAAGATGTATATTTAAAATGTAAAAAATGAAGGTTTGGGGCCCCGGTTTGAAGTCTCGAGGCTCTAAACCCATTTCTACGGGTGGGCGTGGTCCGTAATGGTCCGTGATACTACCAGAACCTATCATGGGCTGCTATTATTTAAACACTTCGGTATTGGTACAGGATGAACTCCAAAACTATTCGGTACCATTCTGTTTTAAAACGGAACGGTACAATACCATACCCATGCTAAAACAGTGCCAAAAAAATGAACATATATTACTTAAAGAACATTGAATTTAATGTATAAATTTGTATAAAAAAGCACAAGAATGTTGCATAAAAGTATTGATTTCAAATTTAAACGGATCATAAACATAAAGAATAAAAGATAACGAGTCCAACGTTAAAAACAATTTTTTTCAAATTCATATAATATCGGAATGCTAATTACTATAAAAAATAATGCCAATAGTAATGATAAATATAATAACAACAATGATAATGAGAGAGTTTAAAAATAAATAATAAAATACAAAGTTAGTTTTCGAGTTATTTGGAATCCGGTTCCGGAGACTTGGGCCGATTCTCCTTGTGATACATGTATATATATACACGGGGGCAAGGTTAGGGTTTCAATACAACTCCGATCATCCCAAGTTTTTAAGGCTACATCTGCGGCTCTCGCTCGCTCTCTCTCTCATCCGTGTTCGAGACACCGGCCAGAACCGGTAGTTGCTGCCGCCTTGCCGGTGAGGTAATTACTAAACTTTCCAATTTCTGTGTGGTTCTGGTCAGAGTAACTCGCAACTTTGAGGATGATGATGTTGATGATTATCGGTTGGTTATGATGTGTGCTTTGTAATGTTAAAATTGTTATGATGATAATAACGTTAAAATTGAGGATGATAGTGTTAAAAGTTGTTATGATGATTATCGTTAACTGCCCGAATTTCCTTTATGATCTGCTTTGATTATGATGATCGGATATTTGGCTGTAGATGTTGTGTGGTGCATTGGTTTGTTGGCATAAATATTACAATCTGATTGTTCAATTTTTTTAGCATTTTAGAAAGAGAAATTTACCTAAATAGTATTAAAACATAATGACTTTCCCAATATAGGACCATATGTTTTTATTTCCCAATGTAGGACCTTTGGTCATTATCAAGTACTCCCTCCGTCCCACTATATTCGTCCACTTTTGACTTTTGAAACTGTTCATCTAAGCACTTTGACTAATCAAATTCTCTCAATGTGTAAGCCTAAATATAATCATGTGTGATCTTGTTTGATTTGTCTTAACATATAGAATATCAATATATAATTTCTATAATTTTTTAATATACAAATTACAAGATAAAATGGATTAAAGAAGTGTATTGGATGGTGTGCAAAAATGAAAGTGGACAAATACTCTGGGATGGAGGTAGTAGTCATTATTCAAGTAAATGTCCATCATTACTGGACATTATTCCTTCTACTAAGTCATTATTAAGTCCTATTTAGGGAATAAAAAAGTGTAAGTCCTACATTAGGAAAGTCATTATGTTTTAATTTTATTTAGTGCAAATTTCACTTTTAGAAAAATAAAGAAAACAAAATGAATGACCAATCAATGTGAAGTGTTTGCGTTTTGTTTGCCTCTGCAAAGTGAATAGAGTGTTAATGATGAATGAAATGAGTAATGTATTTCCAATGCATTATTTTGGATGGGGAATCTGTCATGAACTTTTGTTTGGTTGGTTTCAGATATATATATCCACCAAACATGGAAGAACAGTCTAGCAGTAGTAGTCATCAGGCTGCAGAGAATCTGAAGGCAAGCCCTTCCCAAGAGGCGATTGTGAAAGATAAAGGAAAAAAGGGGAACATGTTTGTAGGCACAATGCTGAGAGAAATTTACCTCAAAAATCTGAGAAAGGATGCTTTACAAGATGCGCAAGCCTCAGATGTTAATGGACCCAATCCCAATATGCATCCTCAGGATTAATTAGAAGGGAGTACTTGTTGTTATTAGGATGGGGTGATTTTAACACTCCCTCTTGACCAATTTCAACCCAACTCTGCCCTTTTAGAATTCTTTTCTTGAATGTTTTGATGCTCCTCTACACATGGTTTGAATATGAAACCCCATTATATTCCTTGTGAAGACCCTAATGCATTTTGTTTGTAGAATCCTAATATTTTCAAAGTTACATTTCCAAAAGAAACCATTGGCACTATATTTATGTCAGGAGCATAATGTATTCCCTCTCCCTTACCCCCTCCTATTCAAATTTAGTCTAACTGTGATCAAGAAAAGTTAAATAAAAACATCGTTAGTGAAAGTATCGTGTAAGGGCATCCCAACAACCTCCCATCCGCCCTTACCCTTTGTTTAGACAAGAAGAGAAGATAATATTATGAAAGAGAACAAAATGAAAGAAAATTATGAAAATAGAAGAAAAAAAAGGAGAGAAAAAACGTCTTCCTCTTCTTTTTCTTTCTCCTTCCTTTTGTTGGTGCGGTCGTCGCTGGCTCACTCGCTGCTGCTTTGTTTTTTGATGAGAGAGAGAGAGAGAGCTGTGGAGTTTGTGCTTCGTAACTTTAGTACGTACCACCTTAAAATTATACTTTTAGATTCTGTTAGAGTGCATCCCACATCGGAAGTTCAAGAGTAAAATAACTGGTATATAAGCTCTTGAGTTGGACTAACTAATCGATTGGATTCAATCTTTTAATGTGGTTCAACCCAAGTGTCTTATTGCCCAATCCAATTGTCTATATCACATCCTAAATTCTATCATGGTATCGGAGCCAGTTTTAGCCCACCTCGTTTGTCAAGGTGTCCGTCTAGACGTTCATTCCTAGCGGCCCGTTAGTCTTTAGCCCAGTTGTCCGTATGGATGTTGTACCCAACGGCCTGTGGCCTGTTTAACACGATTGCTCGTCTGGAAGTCCATACCCAGCGGCTCGTGGTCCTTTAGGTGTTGGCGCTCAAAAAAAAAAGTCAAGGGAATGGGAGTTCATTTGCAAGTGGTCAACCGGTTAGATTCAAAATGGCCCGGTTGTCCACTTGAGGGGGAGTGTTAGAGTGCATCCCACATCGGAAGTTCAAGAGTAAAATAACTGGTATATAAGCTCTTGAGTTGGACTAACTAATCGATTGGATTCAATCTTTTAATGTGGTTCAACCCAAGTGTCTTATTGCCCAATCCAATTGTCTATATCACATCCTAAATTCTATTTGTATCGTTGAATCTTGGTATGATTCTTATATTTTATCAATGAATATTTAAAATAAACTCCGGGTTCGTTTCAATTTTTAATTAATTAATTTTGGTAGATCGAGTTTCGGGGCGTTGGTTCCGGATTCTATCAATTTTCTTTTTCAAACAAATGAATATCCAGGGATTTGCCCTTGGGTCCTTCGATCCCGTAGTGATTTCCTTGTCAAATTAGCCCTTCATGGCCATCTCCTTGAGCACAGCCTTTACATTTCGATAAACGGTGCCCTCACCTGGTCTTCTTTAATTTCTTGGCTTGGGTGGATTTGTTTTTATACCATGGGTAAATGATGGCTATGCGACATAGAGAACTTTCCATGATTGGCGAGGTCATTGGTGATGGTGAGAAACCAAGAATAGGGTTTGCGTTGTTTGTGCGTTAGCCATAGTATTTCATATGGTTAATAGGTTTTAAGGTGGACACCTAAATTGGATTGAATGCTAATAAATCTATGAACTATGGTTTGGACGGCGGCGGTACCCGTACTACAGCGGCCGGTCCATCGGTAACCCGCTGGGACAGCGATGCGCACACTAACCGCCCACAAAAGGGTGGGGATGGCTCCTCGCAGCTCTTCGGCGATCCCTTCCCAAGATCTCTCCAATCAATCGCTTGATTGTTACCCATCAAAATCCTTCACTTGGAGAGTTTGTGATACATGGATATGTTTAAAAACCGCGGATTCAAACTTTTTTTTTATGTTTAACCAAGCACAGAAAAAATTTGATATCAAGAATCGGGATATATCAGAATCGAAATCTTCTATACTCACTAAATTGACTTTTAATTTTCAAATTTAAAGCCTTAATTTAATTTATTTTTAGAGTTGTACATGTCCCTTAATATAGAGGATGGGCAAGGGACATGTATGTATTACCATTACCACTAAAGTAAAGCAAAGAAACAAACACAAGTTTTAATAAATATTGGCCTTCCAATGTGTTTGTGTGTCTTATTCCATGTGTTTTTCCTTAACAAATGCATGCGCCTGTCACTCATTAGATACGTAAATATCTTTCCCCAAATCCTAATGTTGCAATGTTGCATAACTCATAAGTAGCTTGGGCTCTACCTGGCCTCCTCACAATATATACCGTACATTCTGGTGTACATATAATTAAATACATTCGACAAATATTTATTTTAATAAATAGAAAGTTTATTTTGAATACATATAATTAAATACATTCAAAAAATTTGTAGAATGAATAAATTCCCAAATGTACAATGTGTATACAAAATGAAACAAATTTTTCTTCTACCATCAATTGCCCGAAAAATGTCTCCAAAAGTAGTTATTACACTCCTAGTTACACCTCTTCCCATTTATAAGCTCAGCAGTAATACATTTGCCTTTTTGGCTAAAAAATGCTCTAACAGTATTTACAAAAAATCTGATGCTAACTAACTTTTCAAAAAAAAAACTTTTTTAATAGAAATACTGAATCTCACTTTCAGCAATTTAGCATTGTTAAATTTTACTCCGGGTAATTTATACGGAGTATTTAAATTTACCAAAATTACATATTTGGTCCTTTAGGTATCGTACTCGTTGCATCTTTAGAGCTTGTTATCTTCAACTTTTTTTTTTACTTATTGCTTATTTTTGTTGAAATCAGATGAGATCAGAAGTAGCCTTAAATATTGAATATTTTTTTGGAGGCAACTCAGAGGAGGCATATATAGACCCATATTTCAAGAAGCAAGTTACTCCCAGAATTTGAGAGGCAACTCAGAGGAGGCAACTCAGAGGAGTATTAACAACATAGGATAGAAGTGTTGGTCTTGCACCCAGAATTTGGGACACAAATTGTCTCTCTGGCTGGGTAATGTGTTCAGAATTTACAGACACATCATCTCTATTTTAACCCTACAACATTATTATTGACAGTGGAGAGTTCCCCAAACAAAAACAGAAAACCAAACCCATTTTTTTAGGGTGAAATTGAAAGAAAAAAAAACAAGCTTTTCACTTCTGGAAAATACCTTTGATAAACCCCTGTAAGGAGCCCCCCATTCCTGCACCAACTGCTTCTGCCAGGTATTTTGTCTGCAAAAATTGAACAGACATTTCTTGAATCCAACTTCGAAAACAACCCATCCGTCCCAACTTAAGAAAAGTGTTGAATAGTGAAATTACTATTTTGGATTGCACATTCTTTTCTAAAAAGAGAGAAACAAATGGGTCGGATAAAAAAAGAAGAGGGAAAACTTTTTTGGGATGAAGGGAATAGAATGAATATGGGCAATGCTAGGGAAACTCCACTTTTGACAGTTGACACCAAAGGCAAACATAAACACTCTCGCACGGTTATTGTCTATGTTTGCCTTTGGTGTCAAAATGTGGGGTTTCCCAAGCTTCTTCCAACTAAAATAGATCACCCAAAAAGGAGGGGAAAAAGAAGAAGAAAAGATACCTCCTGTGCAGTTTTTTTAAGATCAAAAGCATCTTTAATCCGAGCATTCAAGAAGGCCCAGGTATCGTGGAAATCTGTAATAGGGAGACCAAGAAAGTAATGTTTGAGCAATTCCAAAACTAACATATTGCAAGGAGTGATCTGAAAAAGGTTGCTACACCTCCCGGACGCATGATATGTCAAATGTTAATTGTTAATTATGAAACGTCTTCCAGGTTGAATTGCACTTCCTGCTAAGGTGGCACCTAATATTTGGGGCACTATCCCAAGTGTGCCAAATTCTTTTACACATGCACAAACATGAGCTCACACCCTAGAGCATGTTGTGAGCTCGTGTCTGTATGTATGAAATGAAAGAAAAAAGTGGGAGGGCAAGGTTGGGTAGACAATGTAGCACAAGTCCTAACCCCTAAGATCAAATTATCAAAATGATGATTTTGCAATGTACAGTGTATTATATGACAATACCTCTGTTAAATCTTATATCATGTTTAGATGAAAAGTGTGTTTGACGATTTAATATCTTTTGACAAAGATCATACACAAGCCCCATTTGTGAGATCTTGCCAGATTGTTGTATACATCCCTTCCTAATTATCTGCCCATATTGACCAAATCACACAACTTCAAAAGAAAGGTATTGGTATTGGCATAGCCAGCATCTATTACTATAAGTAGTGCCATATCAAAGAGTGAAAATTATAAATTCACATAACTTTTAATAAGAAAAAAGTTAACAAAACAAGACATGCATTGAAAAAACAGTGTATATTATTCACAATGTATGAAGTAATTTTTTTGTTTTTTTCAAAAGTTTTTACATAATTTTGCACCGTAGGTAATTAAAATGTTACACGAAAAGGATTATTTGGACGATACTTGGGTTGCATAGAGCTCACTTAAACATTTACATAAAACGGAAAATTTACTATATGTCCTTGTGTTTTTCGTCCACTTTGATATTTTTTAGACAAACAGGACTAACTTTGATTATCCATTACATATTAATACAATAAAATACTCCGTAATATTTTTAGTCTTTTGTAAGAAGAATATAAAGAAATCATTTTTGTATTGATATGCAATGCAATTTTCGTTTAATGGACGATCAAAGTTCATTCAATTTGATAGAGAAAAGCCAAGCTAGACAAATAGACGGGCATAAAGAGTATTTTCTAAGCCTCATCTAAGTTATGTATGTGATCTAGTGCTTTTCATAACAGGCGGAGCCTGCAAATAAAGCAATTAAATATGAAGTATTGACTAAAACAGACAGTTGAAGGGAGTGCACACTGCACACAATAGTTGGCTGACATTTATGGAAGCAGGTGTGTATCATATGCAGATGTATCAGAAGTTGTACCCTACTTATTAGTAAAACATAAGACCGAAAAGTTGAGACACCATGCTTCAATCTCTAAACCTAAACAAAGAAAATAGGAAAGGAAAAATAGCTGCAGGAAATAGCTTTTTCAATGCTTAGTTGTACTTTTGAAAATACAAAAGAAAATTGGATGTGGTTAGAACTGTTTAAAATTTTGTTTAGTATTTGTATAGTTGAAATGTATATATGAAATGAGTTTCGGAAAATATAAACTAAATTATTGAGTTCAAGGACTAATTTGTTTTTTCCTCAACTTTTATGTCCTCCCATTTCCTCTATATTTATCGCTATATTTCCTTTTAAGAATATTGAGCATTGTTGGGGGCACACCACTTGAAGCATCGCTTGCACCTAGAGTGTCACTCATCCCGGGGAAAGTTGGAACACAAAGAGCGCTATAAATTAATGTTTTAATAAGGAGAATTTGGAAGAAAAGAAAATGTGGGAGGAAGAAAAAATTCAACCTTAATAAAAATAAATTATTTGTTTAAACTTTTTTATTTATCTACTTCTATGATAAAAAAACTAATAAATCTAGATTTGTGTAAAGAAAACATTAAGAACACTAACTATATTTTCTATTCCTTTTTATATTTCTTTTTCCCTTGGTAAAGCAAAAAAAAACTACACATAACGGGAGTATTTTAAAAAAATGGTCTAAAAGCAATTAGTGAAGAAAATTAGCAGGTAGCAAAGAAAATGCACCCAACATTTCCCCCTTTTTTTCCGAGATCCAAACATTGACATTCTATCTAGGCAATGATTTTTGTTTTTACACAACAATGAAATAAACCAACCTGGAGAGTAATCGGTTAGCATGTATAGCTCAGTAGTAGAGTATATTCCACCAAGCACGGTTCGCTTCACATACCAATCGATATCACCTGCATCATCACCAGCCGCACGCCAGATTTCATCAACCAACATTGCCCTCTGCTTGAAACTTGTTGGTATGTTCAGTGGATGTGCCTATAAAACAAGCTGCTATTATCAGATACCTTCATTTAGGTTTCTAATAAATATTTGCAACTTCATAACACAAACATATATAGAAGAAGAACAAACCTGTATACTGAGTGCTTGAGCCCATTTTGATATGTAAGGAGACTGCAACTCTAAGCGGAGTCTTACAATTGTCGCAACACACTCACTAGGTATCATCGTTTTCAAATCCGTTCTCAATTCAATAATATCAATGAGTCTATCCAAGCACTCATCCATAAAAAACTGAAAGAAAAAGACTTGAATGGGTTAAGAGCAAAGAAGGGAATCATCATTATCAGCACCTTATTCTGGAAAACGGCACAATTACGCAGAGAAACATTGAGTGGAAAAAGAATCTGACTAACCTCCACAAGAGCAGCTTCTTTCCTATGAAAAGATCCAAGGACTGAAGGAGACAATCCAGCCTCCCTTGCACCAGCAATCATGGCTGCTTCAGTCCATCCCAATTTCAGCTGCATTTAAAGATTATTCAAAAAGTCGAATCAATCCAGCATCCAGTGAATAAATAACATGATGATCATCCACACATTGTGATCCTTTCAATGGATTTTCATGGACTAAAAGCCTAAAAACGCCCAAAAATCAACATCTCTGCAATACTTAAGATCCGTGGTTCCATTTTGAGGCAATACTCCGCATTAAACAGACGGAACAGATAATCGCAGATATATGCGTACCACGTGAGGGAGAGAGGCGCTCAGAACACGGGCTTGTTCGTCCTGGTACTGAGCCCTAGGCCTGGTTTTAGTCGCTCCCGGCTCCGGATTCTCCTCCTTCTCGTAGATGCGATCTTCCGCCTCTCCGCTCCGCCCTGATGTCGGAGGAGACGATGACCCGGAGTCAGAAAATGCAGAGTTTGGATTCGGTATGGCCTCAGATGCAATACAGTTGAAGAAACGCGGCGTTCGGACCCCTGAAAGAGTTGGAAGGGAGGAAGAGATTCTTGGCTGGTTGCTGCAGCGGAGCAACGCCGGGAACAACCGCTTAGCCGCCACTCGGAGCATTTTCTGTGGTCGAAGAAGTTTCTTGCTGGACGGGATAACTATGCAGTATGCACAAAAAACAATTGTTAAAAATTAAAATTACGGAGTAATTCACAAAATTAAAATTAGGGCATGTTCTGTTCAATTTATTTTTTTAAAGTTATTACTTATCTTATTAAAATCAGATAAAATTAGAGACAACTTAAAATATACTCAGCTACAAAAAATTAGATTAGGCAAAAATATGTCCCAGTTAATACGGAGTTTTAGTGTTTTGATAATTTTTTTTACCTTTTTCTGAATTTTTATTGATTATTAAAATCGAAATAGAATGCAAACGTGCGAGAAGTTGCACCACTATCCCTTTTTGAATAGCAAAACCAATTCTTTTGAAAATTACATCCATAAGTTTAAGGGTCATAACATAACTACTCCGTATTTATGACTCGTTAGACTCGACTTATCAGTTTCGTGGCCTCAGACGCGAGGAAACTAAAGGTATCAAATTTGATGTAATTTAAGTATCTTGTATTTCTTATTTTTATACTAATTTAAAAATAAAATAATTATAAAACAAATGAGATTTTATATGTTATTCAAAGAGACAATATTTTTGGAACATGGTATGATTCCTACTTCTGTATTTCATTCTTTTTTGACCTACACAAGAGTGTTCATTGTTCTTTATTTGTTTTATTTTAAAAATTTTTATTTTTTGTTAAACTAGAAAGATCAATTTAATAAAATCATTTGAATTTGTGAAATTTGGTGTCAGAACTCGAGGATTGTTCTGCTCAACTTATTTTTTGCGGCTTATTACTTAGTATTATTAAAATCAAACCAGAGTAGACCAGATCAAAGTTAATCAATCAAACCAAATTAAATCAGATCTACTACAAGTTGAAATATAACAACAATCAGATATTCAGATCAGATCTTAAAAAAATCTTATGAAAACTGGCAAAGGGAATGCAGCTTAAGTCATAGATCTTAAAATCAAATCAGATTACACGAGATCAAATATAACCAATCAGACCAAGTTAGATCAAATCAACTACAACTTTAACTATAACTACAATCAGATCAGTTCTTCATAAAATCATATGAATTCTGGTGAAGGGAAACGCAGCCCAAGTCATACATCTTCCCAAGCTCGAACATAAAAGAGAATGAAGCCTTTGAACATGTGTTTGTTAGTGATATAAAGAATTGTTAGTGATATAAAGAAGAAAAAGAAGAAGAAGAAGCTATACATTAAAGTACATCAATGTCCAAAATAAAAAATAAAAAAACACACACACAAAAAAAAAGAAAGAAATGAAAATGGGAAAGCTTTTTTGAATCCTCCTCTAGCTGCCTGCAGCTTCTTCTAAAAAAATTAAAAAAAAAACCTGCTACTGTGATACTCTAAATTTACAGTCTTCACAATACAATTCTCACACTTTGACATCTTCTATTCTCCTGATGGCCTCTTTCATATCCAGCCGTTTGATGAGGTCCGTCTCCGAGCAGGCGCATCCGATGTGCAGGAGCCTCTCCATGAGCGGCACGGAGTCTCCGGCGGCCGCCCCGGCGATCTCCGGGTCGATCACCTCCGCCTCCCTCCTCTCCGCCACCGCCTGCCGCACCCACTCCACCACGTCGGTGCCGCCCTTCTGGTTGCTGCTGAGGTACTGGGAGGGGAACTTCCCCGTCATGACCTCGAGCACCACGACCCCGAGGCAGTACACGTCGCTCTTGGGGGAGATCTGGCGGTGCAGGACCCCCTCCGGCGTCCGGAACGCAAACATCGACTGCGCCGTCGCCGTGCTGTTCACCAGCGGGTAGTACGCGTAGTCGTTCAGGAGGGGGTCGTTGCCCGCCGTCAGGAGGATGTTGCTGGACTTGAGGTTGCCGTGTGGGACGTCGTACGACGCGAATTCGTTGTGCAGGAAGGCCATCCCGCTCGCTACTCCCCGTATGATTCTTAGCCGCGTTGGCCAGTTTAGCTCTGCGTGTGATATCCCCCGATCACCTGCAGTAAATTTTTTTCTGCCGTTTACCTCAAAGTCAACAAAATTTGGATGGTACAACTGGATGGTGTCCGGGGTACGTTAGGGAGGGGCCGAGCTGAAGGGGTTTGTTAGGGGGAATAGAAATCAACTTAAATAAGAGTAAAACACAGAGAAAATACCAAAATAGGAGTTTCATGTTTTTATCTCTTAAATAAGAGTTTGCATTATGATGATGTGACACTGTATATGAACATTTCACAATACTTTTTGGTATTATATATTGACATCATTGACATTGTATATGCATTTTAACTTCTATTTTGAAAATAAAAACATGAAACTCTTATTTTATTATTTTTTCTATGTTTTACTTCTACTTTAGTCTTTTCTAAAGAACAGTAATTAATAAATCCCATTGTAATTAGATGCACGTACCATGCAACATGTAGAGCAGGCTTCCTTTGGGAATGTATTCAGATATGAAGAGCTTCTCCTCTTTCCTGTAATGGTAAGCTAAAGGCGTCAAGATGTTGGGGTGCTTTATGCTCCCCAGCCGTCTCATCTCTGCGTCGAAGTTATCTCTGCTGATTTTATTGATCTCTCTCAGCCTCTTCACTACCACCGAAACACCGTTCACCATCACTGCCTTGTAGGCGGACCCCATCCCGCCGTTCCCGAGCACCTCCGCGGCCGCCTTCATCAGGTCGGGCAGCCCGAACACGCCCTTGTCGTGGTTCACAATGACCAAGTCCCCCATGGACCTCCCGCTCTGCGACCCGCCTCTTTTCGAGCCGCCGTGGGAGGATTCGCTTCTCGACCCCTTCCTGATCGAGCCGCTCATCGTGGTCCTCCGGTTCGTGCCGGCAATGTGAACCGGCACGACCTCGTCGAGATTCTCCTTCTCGAGCCTCCCGAAGCTGTCCTCCTTGCTCTTCCTCTGGAAGAGAATGGAGACAGTCAAGAAGGCGACCACCAGGGACAGAACTACCCATTTTGTCCCTGGTGACGAAGTAGGGGTGTTTGGTTCCTCAGAAGGAGGAGGCGGCAATTTGGGAGCGCCGTTGTTCGCCGCCTCGGAACTGCTGTTGGTGCCCGTGGTTTTCGGGCAGTTTTTCCCGAGTAATCTCCCGCACAACTCGGGATTCCCTTCGAAGGGCTTTCGCCCGAACCTTTCCATCTCAGGCGGGATTTCTCCCTCAAGCTTGTTCTTCGACATGTCGAGGGTGGTGAGAGATTTCTGAGCCATGGATGGAATGCGGCCCGAGAATTCATTCTCTTCAAGGTGGAGTTCGATCAAGTTGGGCAACCTTCCAAATGAATCGGGAATTTTCCCCGAAAACCCGTTGTTCGATAGCCATACCTTCTTGAGGGAGGTCATCTTGGAGAAGAAATCCGGAGGAATCTCACCCGAGAACTTGTTCTCGTGTATGAAGATGGACCTCAAAGCTCCAAGCTTGTTGAAACCGGGGATCGAGCCCGAGAAGCTGTTGTTCGACATGGCCATCATCCTGAGGCCTTTCAGGCTTGACAGCACCTCGACCTTGATCTCGCCCGACAGGCCGAGCCCATTGAGGCGAAGGCCCGTGATGGTCACGTTGTGGCATTGGATGCCGAACCATTGGCGGTTCTTTTCACAAGGGTGCGTCCCGGCTTTCCACGAGTTATCAAGAATTTTTGTGTTCCCCATTGAATCCTTGAGCTGCAACAGGGCCTCATCGTCTTCCAAGGCAGAAAACAAAGACGGGAAGGAAAAAATGACAATAATAAAGAAGATGAAGATGAAGAAGGAATGTGCATAATCTGCCATGACGGGGTTAGTTTTCAAAAGGAAAAGAAAAGAAAATCGTAAGACAACCAACCCGTGGAAGGAAAAGCAGAGAGCTGCCGTTCCTAAGGATTGGTAGTCTCTGATGAATCCTTATTTCTTGGGGTGGCGCTTGTTTTTTATTTGAATCATAAAATTTGTATGACAATATGATTAGCAAGCTAAGAAAAAAAACTCTCTGTTTCTCTCTCTTAGAATATAATAAGGTAAGATTCAACTTTTTTTTTTTGGATAGAAAAGAGAGGTGATGCGCCTTCCAAGGAGAGAGGCTTTTTCTTTGGGTTCATACTTCATATGAGATGTTAATAAAGATAATAATAATTTCATGATTGCTAATTTCAATCCGAATGCAGAAAAAACGCCAATCATATAGAGATTAGAGACTAGATCAAATAAAAAATCAAATGAATATAGAAATTTTATATATCTCATAGAACAATAATCATATAATCATGCTCTACCAGCATTAAGTTTAGGAAAATATAATGCCAATTATTTGTTTTACATAAAGCAAACTCATTGAGACAATAGATCAAACACTTTGAAGTCATTCGACTGATTACACATATGTTCATCATTGTCTACAAAGATGACAAAGCTTTGAACTTTATAAACATATCTCATTCACACAATTTATCAAACACTTTACACGCATAAAAATTTTGCACCCTAAATAAGCTAGACAAAGTAGCCAGAGCACATTATAAGAAGATGAGTATTCAAATCCATACAAAACAGCCAGTTTCAGAAAGAAAAAAGGGAATAATAATCACATAGCAGTATTAATTATTATCACTTAGTCCGGTAATATCAATGTATAAAATGAAAACAACTCATTGCTTTAATCGAATCTGAAAATGAAAGAAAAAAACTTACTGGGCGGCGCTGCTGTGTTGCGGGACAGAGGTGAGGCTACAGAGAGGGCGGTGATGGTACAACAGTGTCGACGCTGGGCGGAGGCGGTGATGGTATCTTCTGAAAACAAATTAAATGCTCCCTCCCACCCAATTTATTTGCAGCACTTCGAACGACGTATAAAATATTATCTCTTTTAAAATCACTTTAATTTCAAATTGGTAGAGTAATAAAAAGTAAAAATTACACCATTCAAAAGTATATGAAAAGTTCTACAAAACAAGATGCGACAAGAATATTTTATTTTATCAAATGATCAACCAAAACGAGTAAACAAACAAAAGTTATCGACATGCCAGAATAGTAAACGTGGCATGTCCATAATAATTTAATATTATAAAGAGTAAGGTCATTCTGTGTTCACCCGCAATCAAATTGTACTCTTCTTTGTCAAAACATCAAAGATTATTCTTAAAATGACAAATTTTACATTCTCGTTGTTATTTCAAAGTAGAGATGTATGCAGTTATTTTTATTAGTGATCTTTTTACTTTGTTCCACACACATTTAATTTTTTGTTTCACTTTTTAGTCTTCCCATGACTAATCCAACATTTTTTACTGGTATTCTGTCTCTTTTGACTTCATCCATTTCAAGTTAAGTTTAGTAATGCTATATACGGAGTATTTGCTTACAAAAAAAGAATGCTTGCATAATTTCATTCAAAAACTCACTAATAGTCCTAATTCATTTTCCATAGATTATGATACTCTATTTAAATCATTAGGAATGATTATCAATCAACAACCTTTGAAAATTGGACATTTTAACACCCTTCATAATAATAAAATACGTAATAATTTAAAAAGAATTTTAGAAAAGAAATTACTCAAGTAAGATTTATACTAAATAGGATTAAAACATAAATCACTTTCAATGTACAATTTAAAACTTCTTTATTCCCTTAAATAGGATTTAATAATGACTAGTGAAAGAAATAATGTTCAATAATTATGGACATTTAGTTGAAAAATGACTAATTAATAATGACCAAAAGTTCTACATTGAAAAATAAAAACATACGAAGTATAATCGAAAGTCATTATGTTTTAGTCTTATATATTTAATTTCTCATTAGTTAAATTATTTTTATACTCAAAAACTCACTAATATGCCTTTGAATGTACTCTTCTTCTTCTTTTTCCTAACCCTCCGCAACCGTTTTCCTGAGTTCTGAGCAACAACTTGCTGCTTCTTCCCAGTTCCGCTACCTCGCCATTCTCTTTTCATTGATCTTCTTCGATTAGAGTCCATCCACCTTTTTTTTCAACTCGATCATCAGCACAGCTCATCCATGTGCTCAAAGATATACGCTTTGTTCTGAGCACCCCCGCCGAGCTGACGTCCCTGAAGAGATCGTTTCTCCGATGGTGGAGACGCTAACGGCGCCGTGTACTTCGCGGTGGCGCCGCTGGATCCCTTCCTTCTTCTCCACCCACAAGACCCTTCTCGCCCTTCTCTGGATCGGCTTCTGCCTCACTGTGTTTTTATGGAGGTGGGACTCTGCCGATACAATCTTGCTTTTCCGGCGGGCCTTCCCGTTGAGGCAACTGCCCAGGCTCCGTCCTGTGGCGTTCAATTTGACGGACTTCGGAGGGATTGGGGATGGGGTCACGATCAATACGGCGGCGTTTGAAAGGGCTGTTCTGGCGATCTCTAAGCTCGGTAAGAAGGGTGGAGGGCAGCTTAATGTTCCTCCTGGGCTTTGGCTTTCAGCTCCGTTTAATCTCACCAGTCATATGACCCTCTTCCTAGCTGAGGGCGCTGTTATACTTGGCATTGATGTGAGTTTCCAATTATTCATTGATTTGAGAGTTAACAGTTAAAGATTGATCTAGTGCATTTCAAGTCCCACTTGACAAATTCTAAGCCACTAAAGTTTGAAATATATATCTTCTTATTGGCCTAAAACCTTTGTATAGGCCTAATTGGTTGACAATGGAGTGTAGTGGTGGAGTTTGGGTTGTTTTGACACAATAGCTGAATTTAGTTCTTTTACTTTCTTTAGACTTTTGATATGTGAATTTGCTGCTGGGTTCCGTTTCTAGTTGTTTAGGCTGTTATTATCATGATATTCTGGCCGTGATGTATGCCTCTTGATAGCTTCAATGAAATGAATTAGAATGGCACTCATGCTGCAACTCTAAGCAGGATAAAGTATTTCCAGTTAGCATCCATGTGGTGAAGACATAGGAAGATAGGTGTAAGAAGATTTCTAGTTATGCTCTGCTACATAATTATGGATCAGTGTCACATGTGCGCTTCGGCTCATGGAACATAGGGACCCTCACAGGTAAGTCAATTGAGTCGGTGCAAGTTCTCAAGAGGAGAAGGATTCAGGTGGCATGCGTGCAAGAAACCAGATGGGTGGGCACTAAGGCGCGAGAGGTTGATGGTTTCAAACTGTGGTATTCAGGTTCAGCTAGGGGAAGGAATGGAGTCGGTATTCTGGTGGCGCCGGAGCTGCGAGAGTTTGTGGTGGAGGTGAAGAGGATTAGTGATCGTCTGATGTTTATCAAGTTGGTTTTGGGTGGGTGTGTGATCAATGTCGTGAGTGCTTACGCCCCGCATGTTGGCTTGGCAGACGAAGTAAAGAGGGAGTTTTGGGATGCCTTGGATGGGGTGGTTGTTGGTTTTCCACTGACTGAGAAAGTCATCATTGGAGGCGACTTCAATGGCCATATTGGAGAATCAGCCGAGGGCTTCGAGGACGTGCACGGTGGTTTTGGCTTTGGCAGCAGAACCAGCGGGAGTTTCACTCTTGGAGTTTGTCAGAGCGAGTGATATGGTGGTTGCTAACTCTTGTTTCCCTAAACGAGACGACCATTTGGCTACATTTGTTAGTGGAGTGGGGACAACACAGATCGACTATCTTCTCCTGCGCAGGTGTGATCGGGTGCTCTACAAGGATGCTAAAGTAATTCCGAGTGAAAACATCACTACCCAACACAAGCTTCTGGTGATGGATGTCATGATTAAGTGGGTGAAACATAGGAGAGCTTCGAGTGGCAACACACAAATCCGGTGGAGGAGACTAAGTGGGGAGAATATCTCTGAGTTGATCAGGCGAGTGCAGGAGAAAGGTGCGTGGGAATCGGCCGGAGAGGCTACTAATATGTGGGCGCGGATTGCTAACTGCATCAGGGAAACAGCCAGGGAAGTGTTAGGTGTGAGCTCTGGCTCTGGGAGTAGGCGTCAGGGTGATTGGTGGTGGAGCAAATCAGTCAGAAGTAAGGTGGAAGCTAAGAAGGTAGCATATTTGAGGTACATGGGCTGCAATGTTGAGGAGGAAAGAGCGGCGTTACAAGTGGAGTACAAGAAGGCACGTAAAGAAGCTAAGTTAGAGGTTACGAGGGCAAAGAATGCCGTTTTTGAACGCCTCTACAAGGATATTGAGGAGAAAGGCAGTGTTAATCCACTGTTCCGGCTTGCTAAGGTGCGTGAGAGGAAGGCCCGAGATCTGGACCACGTGAGATGTGTGAAGGGCAGCAATGGTAGAGTGTTAGTTGAGACTGCCAAGGTGGCTAAGCGCTCGGGGGGAGTACTTTAGTGAACTCTTAAATGCGGGAGGAGACTATAGGCTAGTTCTTGATGAGTTGGGGCAGTCCGGGGCGCCCCGTGTGTATTGCCGGCGCATTTGCCTGGAAGAGGTGGTTCAGGCTCTCCGCGGGATGCGTAGTGGGAGAGCTTGGGACCAGATGAGATTCGAGTGGAGTTTTGGAAGCATGCGGGTCGTGGTGCGTGGGTTTGGTTAACCAAACTCTTCAATGTTATCCTCCGGACAGCAAGGATGCCTGATGAGTGGAGGGAGAGTCTCTTGGTCCCTCTGTTTAAAGGCAAAGGTGACATTCAGAGCTGCGAGAATTACAGAGGCATCAAACTGCTTAGCCACACCATGAAGGTTTGGGAGCGAGTCGTTGAGTATAGGGTGCAGAAAGGGGTATGCATCTCTGAGAACCAGTTTGGTTTCATGCCTGGCAGATCGACTACAGAGGCCATTCATCTCGTGAGGAGGTTAATAGAAGAGTATAGGGCTAGGAAGAAAGACCTTCATATGGTGTTTATTGACCTTGAGAAGGCGTACGATAGGGTGCCGAGGGAGGTGTTATGGAGGTGCCTTGAGACGAGAGGAGTTCCCATCGTGTACACTCGCGCGATCAAGGATATGTACGATGGGGCTATGACCAGGGTAAGGACTTCCGGAGGCGACTCTGAGTCATTCTCGGTAGGGATGGGGTTGCACCAGGGTCTGCCCTTAGCCCTTTTTTGTTCGCATTGGTGATGGACGCCCTAACTCGAGGTGTTCAAGAAGGGGTCCCATGGTGCATGCTTTTCGCGGATGATATTGTGCTTATCGACGACACACGTGAGGGACTAAACGATAAGTTGGAACTATGGCGCCTTGCCCTTGAGACTAAAGGATTCAGAATAAGTAGGAACAAGACTGAATACATGGAATGTCGTTTTAGCGGTCGGGAAACAGAATCAGAAGTGGAAGTTAGGATTGACTCTCACCTAGTACCTAAGGACTAAGGTAGATAGGTTTCGATATCTTGGCTCGGTAATCCAAGCTGATGGGGAGCTAGACGGGGATGCTGGACATCGTGTTGGAGTGGCTTGGGCTAAATGGCGGTTAGCTTCAGGGGTGTTGTGTGATCCGAAAATTTCGCCCAGGATGAAAGGTAAGTTCTACCGATCCGTAGTCAGACCTGCTATGTTATATGGGGCAGAGTGTTGGGCGGTTAAGAAAACTCATGTGTGTCGTCTGCATGCGGCGGAGATGCGGATGTTACGATGGATGTGTGGGAAGACAAGGTTGGATAGGATTTCGAACGAAGTTATCCGACGTCAGGTAGGCTTGGCGCCGGTGGAAGATAAGTTGCGGGAAGCGAGGTTGAGATGGTTTGGTCGTGTGAGACGGCGGGATGCTGACGCCCCTGTACGGAGATGCGAGAGGATTACAGTTATCGAGGGAAGTAGGGGAAGGGGTAGACCTAGGAAGAATTGAAAGGAGGTGATTAGGCAGGATTTAGGACTTCTCACCCTGACTGAGGATATGGCCTTAGATAGAAACCTTTGGAGAACTAGGATTAGAGTAGCTGGATAGGAGCTCGGTGCTGTAGAGGTTGTTTTGTAGTGTCTTGTGTTTGATTGGAATCTTTTGCTATTGCTTGCAAGACATTCATTTCATTGTACTTGGTGCTTTATGGTGTTATACTGTGTCCCCTTTCATATTTCTGTGCAGGTTGAGCCGGAAGTCTCTTGGAAACAGCCTCCCTACTCCTGAGTAGGGGCAAGGTCTGCGTACACACACCCTCCCCAGACCCTACTGTAGTGGGATTCAACTGGGTTGTTGTTGTTGTTTAGCAGTCAAATACTATTTATTCTGTCAAATTAGATGCCCAATAATATCTGGTGGGACTTTGGGAATTGATAAATTGAGAATATCGTGTCGTACCTCATGAGTGAAGGGAGAGCTTGTTTGAACAGAATGGAGCGTAAAGAAGTTCTTCTATTTCTTACTTTCTTCTTTTACCTTTTCTTTCCACTCTATCTTACACTAGTTTCTCTCAGCTACTGTCCATTTGGTATTCAGATCCATATTGGAAGTGTTGTTTGAATTGCATGGTAGACATAATCTATGGATCTAGAGTATGAGATGAAGCACCCAAGATTTCTATTTGATCATCTTTAATGGATCTCTATGTTCGAGGTCATTTAGGAAATGAACTATTAAGCTCTCTTTACTATTATATCCAAAAGATTCAAATATGAATCCAAAATCAGTGTAGGAGCATATGGTGGGCAACAAGCTAATCAAGTAATCCTCAAGGCATCAAGTAACCATTGAAAATATCTATATAGAAGGATGAGGTTTGATTTGACTGAAATATTTATTTCAAAAGATGGAATGTATGATACTCAAAGATGTTGCGAATAAATGAGTTACTCCCTCCATCCGATAATAAGGTTCCCTTAAACGTGATCACATAAATTAAGTAAAAATGTGTGGTTAAGATTTTCTTAGAGAAGTTAAAAAATACATAGTATGAAATAATATCACCCAAACAATCATTTCGTGAGAAGGAATGAGAACTTTATATCGGGTCATCCGAACATCCAAATAAGGTGAAGTGAGAACTTTCCGGATGGAAGGGGTAATCAGCAGAATAACCTCCATTCAATTGTTTTTCAATGAACATATAGCTGAATTCGGTGATAATAATACCATCATAGCAGCGTTAAATGCTATATTCTTTTCATGTTTCCATTAACCTTTGCAATAGTGCATGCGATATCCGTGTCCCCGTGCATTTGGAGTTGACAGCTTTTCAGATAACTGAGCATCGATATAATTGCACTGAACAGGATGAGAAGTATTGGCCTCTCTTGCCTCCTTTGCCTTCTTATGGATATGGTAGAGAGCATCGTGGGCCACGCTATGGTAGTTTAATTCATGGTCAAAATCTCAAAGATGTTGTTATAACAGGTCAGGTTTTGTTTCTATCCTTTTATGACCTTTTTGGTCACTTTCTTGAACATGCATTTTCAGATCTTTTATACATGGGAGATCATTGTAAGCATGTGTGTTTTTAAAATAAGTGTATTTATTGTGATCATGAAGACACATTTGATGAATTAGTTCTACTAGCTGCTAGGGAGGCTAATCCTTAAATTTATAGTAGTTGGTTCTTAATTTGGTGACCTCTTACTCTCTTAGAAGTACCACATAACATGGCAATGTTTCTTACCTTTTGATTTTTTATTTTAGTTTTCCTTTAATTTGGAGATGATCACAATATCACATGTAACATGCCGTGTGCCTAAAAATTATCCACCTTGCTCACACCCCATGAAAGTTCTGAATGTCACTATTAAAGAATTCAGGATGATCACTCCAAACACATACACACTCATTGCAATTTTTTTTCTTTCTTTTGGCTGATAAAAATTACCAGTTCTCTATAATGTACTTAATTGGAGTTCCATCATCTCCGATGGAGCCAAAATTTCACCTGTTTTTGGCTTTGGGGTGTGATGGAATAAATCAAAATGGATATCTAAACTATTTGCGCTTCTTTAATTAATGAAGTAGCAGTTAGTCAAGCAATGCAACTTTCGACGTTGAGCCGGGGTCTCATTGGAAACAGCCTCTCTACTTTCGAGTAGGGGCAAGGTCTGCGTACACACACCCTCCCCAGACCCTACTCTTGTGGGATTTAACTGGGTTGTTGTTGTTGTTGTATAATGTACTTGGTTGGATTGCTTCATAAATATGCCACATCTTATATCAAAAGTTGCAATTATTATTTAATTCTAAACACAAGAGGTTATAACAAGTCAGTAGAATATACGTCTGTCCCACAAAAAACTTCCTACTTTCCCTTTTTGGATGAAAACATACAACAATAACAACATTATCCCCTCAATCCAATTAGGACTTAAAAAACACTCTACTTTTTATCCCCTCAACAATAACAACCCTTTAGGTACCCCCTCAACAATAACAACATTATCCCCTCAACAATAACAACCCTTTAGGTATCCACAAAAAACATTCTACTTTTTTCTTGTGTTTGGATTGTGGTAGTTTGATGGCCAGCATAAAACCCCATTACATCTATCCAATTCGGGTGACATTGTTCGATTTCCCATTAGCTATCGTAGCCGATTTTATTGAGCTGGATCTTACATTTTTCTTCTCCATGGAAAATTTCCAAACATGGTGTAAAGTAAAGGCAGGGAAATTTATGTTGCTTCACTCCTGGTTACAATCCTTAAAGAATAAATCAGTATAATCTGTGGTTATAACAGGTCACAATGGCACCATCAATGGGCAGGGCCAAACATGGTGGAAGAAGTATAGGCAGAAGCTCCTTAACCACACCAGGGGACCCCTTGTACAGATAATGTGGTCTAGTGATATTCTGCTCTATAACGTAACACTTCGCGATTCTCCCTTTTGGACCTTCCATCCATATGATTGCAAGAATGTTACCGTTAGAGACGTGACCATCCTTGCACCAACTACAGAAGCTCCAAATACTGATGGCATTGATCCTGGTGAAGTGTTTAATTTACCCATCACAGCACTCTTTTGCCAACTTTATATGTATTTAGAAATACTCCATCCGTCCCAAAATAAGCTTCACATTTCCCCTTTTTCCTATTAAAGAATGAAACACGTGGCTGACAAGTTCTCTTTCTTCGTTCATAGAATTTTTTACTCTGTGAGGTAAAATCATGAAGTTTATTTTGAGATGGGATGAAAGGAGTGCATATTTTTTTTATACGGAGTTACTGAACTGATTATTAATGACAATAAATAGATTCATGTGAAGATATGCTGATTGAGAACTGTTACATAAGTGTTGGTGATGATGGTATTGCAATCAAGAGTGGTTGGGATCAATACGGGATTGCCTATGCGCGACCTTCAAGAAACATACTCATACGAAACGTGGTTGTTCGTTCCATGGTCAGGTAAATCTTTACTTTTTTTTCACTCATACAACAACAAGCAACCCAGTAAAATCCCACAAAAGTAGAGTCTAGGGGGTAAGTTTTCGCCTTACCCATGGGAGGCCCGGAGGGTGTGCAAAGTGGCCAATCGCACAGGGCACCTTAAAATTTAGGGCACCATATTTTTAAATTTGTTAATAATTTTAAAGCAAAAGTATTCTAAAAATATAAAATAGGACACAAAATGTAAATTTTGGACCGGGCCAATTTTATTTTTTCATTTTTCGGGGCCGGCCCTGGCTTTACCCTTACTTGGAAGTAGATAGGTTGTTTCCTCTGGCTGAAAGTTTCTTAACCTCATCGACAGTGCTGGAGTATCAATAGGAAGTGAGATGTCAGGTGGGGTGTCGAACATCACAGTTGAGAACCTCCACGTGTGGAGCTCGAGACGCGCAGTCCGGATCAAGACAGCCCCCGGCAGAGGAGGGTACGTCAAGGGCATAACATACCAAAATCTGACATTTGAAGATGTCCGCGTTGGGATAGTCATAAAGACAGATTACAACGAGCACCCGGATGACAAATTTGACCCTAAAGCCCTTCCCATGCTACAGGACATAAGCTACACGTCAGTCCACGGGGAGGGGGTGCGGGTCCCAGTCCGTCTCCAGGGTAGCGAAGAAATCCCCATTTGGAACGTCACCTTCCGGGACATGTCGGTCGGGGTAGCGTACAAGAAGACGAAGCACGTTTTCCAATGCGGTTTCGTTCAAGGACGCGTTATAGGTACCGTTCACCCTCCACCTTGCGTGAACCTTGACTTGTATGACGAGCAAGGACGATTGATCTGGGCATCGGATGCCCAAAATGTTTCGGACATTGATTATAGCATCTGAGAATCTGAGATTTCACAATCAATTTCATCATATATATATCAATGTAAACGTGCCCTTTGTGATTCTTTGTATGTACAGTTAATGTATCCAAAACACAAATCAATAGCTTCTACAACAATATCAAACCCAGTAATATCCCACAAACAATAGGATGTAGGCAATGTGCCTATGCCTACAAATTGTGTAGACTAAATTCGAAAGTAGAAATGTTGTTTCTAGGATACTATGGCTCAAACATAGAAATACAAATAAAGTAAGCATAATAGCATAGATAAAGTAAGAGCAGAGAGACAAGAAGCACACTTACCGGTTGTGCTACTTGCAAACCACTAGTATACCCCACTTTGTATACCAGTGCTTTGCACTACCAAAACACTAATACATACTAGCACGAAATGTCATTGCAAACATTATCTATCAATCACACTAGTATTCTTTGCTAGTGTATACCGGTGCTTTGCCAGTGCAAACTGTTACAAAATAGAGTATATTTGATGGGGTAACACTAGCATTATTCTACTAGCACTGGCAATTACACCCAAAACACAAGAAGCGCACACACACAAGCTATAGACAAAAGTAAAAGTACACCATTGTAAACTACAAACTGAGGGCTTATAGATTCACCTGATTGCAATAATCATAGATTTTTAGATGTTCTTATCTAAAATAATATCATATATAGAAATTTTGAGTCCTGACTAATAATCTCGTACTCCTCTCAAGCCCCCAACTCAATGTCGTCTATGAAATGCAAAAAAAAACTTGTTTTTTATTTTTTTGAGCACTAAAATAAACGTTATAAATCATTTGAAATGATGCAAAACAAACACTTGGCAAATTCGCTAATTTTAGAAAATCTTGCATCGCAATATGAGGGAGGGTTGCTTTCGCACAATAAAATATGTATACTTTGACAAACACTTTAAAAAAGATATAGAGTATAATGTTAAAAAGATATGCATATTAAAATGGAGGGAGGGTTGCTTTTGCATAATTTTTTTTATATAATATATTAAATTAAATTAAAATAATAATTGAAATTAAAAATGTATGGTTGAAAATGAAGCAGAGGAGAGAAAAATATTATGAGGTACTCAAAATTTTTTTATAAAACAAATGTAAAAGATTTTTTTAAAACAAATTTTGTTTTTAAAACAAATATTGTGAGCTACTCAAAACTATTTTTTTCAAGGACGAACGCGGTAGAATTTAAATATGCAAATAATAAAAATGAAGATGAATATGACCAAATAAACTTTTTGGAGTAATGAAAGAATGCGCATGTGCTCTTAATAATGTGTGAGACTTACAAGGAGGCGTGTATTGGTCGAACGTGGAGAGAAGACAGCAAAACACACTCTTGGAAAGAAATGAGTTCGCCGGAGGCTGTGGATTCCGGCAGGTTCTCCGGCCAGAAGTCGAACTTCTCTCAGACGTGCACTCTCTTGAGCCAGTACTTGAAAGAAAGAGGCTCTTTTGGGGATCTCCATCTCGGTATGTATAAATATATATATACACGTCTCCCAGACATTCTAGGCCTTTCTTATTTACTTAATTTGGCATGCTTTTAATGTTCTATCTCTGTTTGAAAGGATTTCTGTTTCAAATCCCTTGATTTGTTTCCTTGTGTGAAAAATAGGGACACCCAACACGACCCAGACAATGAATCTGCTGCCCATGATTGAGAAATCGGGTCCTGGTACCAGACCTGTGACCCGGTTCACTAATTTTGGATCCAAGCAAGAAGAGACCACCAAGAAGATCTGTTCTAGGTTTGGGGTTTTTTCCTTAATCGTCTAAAGATTCAATCTTTACCTTATTTCCTCGTTACCCTTTCTTGTTCTTGTTTAATTAGGTTTGGGGTTTTCCTTGATCTTCTAAAGATTTAATCTTTACTGAATTTCCTCATTAATCTTTCTTGTTCTTGTTTGATTTGGTTTGGTTTGTTGGAATTCAGTACTGTGGCGAAAGGAGGAGAGGCTGAGAGCTCACAAATGACAATATTCTATGGAGGTCAGGTGTTTGTCTTCAATGATTTTCCGGCAGAAAAAGCTGAGGAAATTATGGTTTTGGCTAGCAAAGGAAGAACCACAAACAATCCCAATATCTTTTCCTACAACAACTCAACATTGCTGCCCTCAAAACCCGCCGAATCTTCTTCCACAACAGTTTCTATCACTCTTGGGAACCAGAAACCAGTTAACCCCATTACTACATCTGGTAAACCCTTGTTCTTGATTCTTGATTCCCTGTTTTTTATATGCTGAGTGTGATCATATTCACACATTCTTGGGTTTATGTGTGAATGGTGTCGCTTTGCAGACTTGCCCATTGCGAGGAGGCATTCGCTTGCCAGATTCTTAGAGAAGAGAAAAGATCGGTGCGCATTCAAAAGATCACATCTTTTTATTTAGTTTCTTCAATGTGAGACTATATCCTCAACACAATTGACATGGCGCACTTGAATCGCAGGATCACTTCAAAGGGACCGTACCAGATGATGGGCAGCAACACCATGGTGGTTTCTTCATCCAAGCCAGAAGAGAGCAACAAGGCTTGGCTGGGATTAGGAGGAGCCCAAATTACGGTCAAAATCGAACCCCAATCTTAACTTCTTTTTTCCTAATTTGGGATTTGATGATCAATCACTGCATTATGTTTGATGTGTAAAAACATTAATTAATAGCTTAAACACCTAATCTATGGTTCAAAGTTACTCTCTTTGAGATCGACAAAACAACAAATCAAATCAATGTTCATACCGTTGCGATCTCAACGGTGTGATGTTAGGACAAGGATACAGTCCCACATTGAACATTTAGTCTAAAAAAGAATAATATTATATGGAGTATATAAGAGTGAGAAAAAGACTAAACTAGGATTAAACATGGCAAAAGTACCAAAATATGAACTTTATATTTTTATTTCCAAAATAGGACCAAAAAATATAGTGGGATGTCATAATGTCACGGTGCAAACTACTATTTTGGAGATAAAAATGTGAAACTCATATTTTGAGGATAAGTGCTACGTTTTACTCTTATTTGGGACGTTTTCTTTATGAGGATATGAGTTACTACTTGCTCTTCTTATTGCCAATTTGCAATTGGTTCTGTATTGGAATTTTGTAGTTCTTCAAAACACTAATCAAATTGGGATTTGTAAAAGTGTCAATTGGTGTGATTAAACCAAGGGACTGTTGGCCTTACTTTCTAGGGATCACATTGAAAATGTGTGTTTTATGCTTTGTATTATTTAATTATTAGGGTAATTAGTCTTTCGTGTAGGTCAAATTTCAAATCTCGTCATTAATTCATTGACAATTTCCTCCCTTTATTCTATTCTTTTTTTCTTGTTTTTGTTGCTGGGTACAGAGTATGTGTGTGGGGTTGGGAGTTTGGGTATAGGCTTTAATGGGTAGGCATCAAATTGATTTTGATTTGAATATCATGGTCGGTTTGGGTGGAAATTATATTCCCATTTCTTTTTTAATCTGTCTCAAAATATATTTTATTTTTCTACCTTTAGGAAATAGAAACTTGTATGTGGTTCATCTTTTTCCTTAAACTATACTCCCTCGATCCTAAAATTTTTTTCTGTTTTGACTTTTTTGGTTAAATAATAATATTCTTTAACCATAAATTAAACATAATTTAAATAAATAAATGATATAAAATTTAATATATCAAAATTATATCTTGAGATGATTTCAATTATGGTCAAATTATATCTTGAAATTAAATTTACTTTTTCTCATAATTTATGGTCAAAATGTGTCACTGTTTGACTAAAAAAATTAGAATAGGAAAAGTTTTTAAGAGTAGAGGGAGTATATTCTTTTTCTACATTCTTAATGCTTGTATGTGGTTCATCTTTTCCCTTAAAATATTTTTTCCCATCTTCTTTATATATTTAATAAAGTTGAAAATTCCCAACTGGAAGTTGAAACACGAATGTAAAAAAACCAAATAAAATAAACAAAATGGAAGAAAGACTAAAATAGGACTAGAACATTGAAAATATACCAAAATAGGATTTTCATGTTTTTATTCTTGAAATAGAACTTACATTACTTATACATGGTCATATATATTACCAAAAAAGTATAATAATTTGCACATGTATACTGCCACATTATAACATGACAAAGTCACATTACCACAGTGCAAAGTCTCATTTTGGTATTTTTCTTTATGTTTTAGTCTTATTTAGGGTGATTTCTAAAACATAATTCCAAAACAATAGTTATGGGTATATCAAGTGGTATCCAAAGTTGTACATCACTCTTGTATTCACCCCAAGTTGTACAAACTAAAATCAATAAAGCTAGAGGTACACTAAAATAGTGTACGCATTTGTACCACCACACCAATATACACAACACAAACACAATCTCTCTGTGATCCACAGACACATAGTGATTGTGTTTATCTGGTGTACAAATGAGATATATCATTTTGATTTTCCAAAAAATGGTCATGACCCAACAAAAATGCTTGGGGTATAACTTTTAATTATATAAATTAATTTTTAAAACTTTACTTTTCAAACATTAAAGTTAGACGCTCATGTTGTACTGCAGTAAAAAAACGGTCTTAGTCTAAATTGGAAATCACTACTACCTCCATTTCGAATTTTAGTAACTTGTTTATTTATTTTCACAAATTCATTATATTTTCTATGTCCCAATTTGAATTGCCCATTTCAATTTAAATGTTTGACTGAAATTATTTTTAATTCGTTTTGTATCAAAATTGTATGAAATTTAAAGCTAAAATTTATATATTTGAAAATCATATACGGAATATAAAGTTCTACTAATAAGAGATGACATGAGTATGCTATTTAATCAAGTAAGTATTGAAAAATGGGTTATAAAAGTGGTTAAAGTTTGACCATTTAAATAGTGAACAAATAACTTAGATTGAGACGGATGGAGTATAAAAAGTCATGTCACCTCTTGTCTTGTAGAACTTTTTATATTCATTTTTAATTTATAAATTTTATTTTTAAGTTTACTACGTACTACAATGTGAGCGAATCATGCTATTAATAGTGCGTATTGTACCCCTGTCCATTTTGTTGTCTAGTGTGAGAGCATGAGAACCGAAAGGTTATGCCTAGGGATCCAAAATTAGATGCTACGGGTGAACATCGATATTTAGTATCATTATCACATTGAACAATGTTTAATAGTAGTATGAAATTGATTTTTCACAAAGGCTAATAATGTATTTAGATCAAAATAAGCATGAGGTTTATGACAAAGAGAAAAAACCCATGAGGGCATTCAAATTGGGGCGAACTCTCGCCATGCCACATCACATCCTTCCCCTTTTCAACTTCATCCCAAAATACTTGCAATGTTATCGTTCTCTTGTCCTACTTCTTTGTTTGTTTTACATTATTCTATATTTTTAATTAAAACTTAAATAAATTTAAATAAAAATTTAAACCATTACCAAGAATGATATATGATGGTAAATTCAAACTTTGAGAAAAAAAATACGTGAAACAGTATGCTGTTAGAAGTGATATAGTGTGAGGCACCGATATCCATGTACGATGTAGATTCATAGAGAGACATGGTGTCACAAGAGTGAGCAAGGGCGGTGGTTGTGAAGGGGTAGGTGATGGTAAAAATAATTGGAGAGATCGTCCTTCATGGACTCAAGGAGGTCAAAAGTGAAGATGAATTATGGTAGAAAAAGGTACATAGATTCATCAAAGATGTCATGACGGGAGACAATAACTCTGTTAGTTTGGCGATCTAGACAATGGTAATTAAACACGTTGGTTTGAGGGGTAGCCAAACTCAATGCAGTTTATTTATCTTTTAACCCAGTTCAGCATCAGCGTACAAAGTATGTAGAAGTGGATATATACACTTTGTTCGGGACAAAGTTGCGTTGGGCCATATTCGAGTCATGCACGTTCCATGCATGATGATCCTCTCAGTATGCGGACATCTTCATGAAAGGACAATTGTCTCAACTTTTTTGCTGACTTCATACACAATCTTGGCATTCATTCTATACCGCCCAGATAGTTGGGAGCATGTTAGATATATTATATTTAATATAGTATCTTAATAGCTTCCACCTTATCTACTTAGCCATATTTGTTATAATTTATGGACTCTTCCAAATTCATGTATATATTCCCTTGTCCTCACCTAATCACCTATTGGAAAAGCATTGGAAATATAAACCTTTTGCATAGAATAATCAAATAAATTAAATTGAAATTAAAATTGTCAACTCTCATAATCCACAATGGATAATTCAAATTCAAACAAAGGGAGTACATTAGTACATCCATACAAACCATATTGGCCCCATGGATGATATCGGCCTTGTTTGGGAAGAGCGTTTTCAATTAGCGTTAGCGTTTTATATAAAGGCTAGCGTCAAGTAACTTTTTCAAAATGGCAACGCTAATTTCTAACGCTAATATTACTAGTATTAATGTTTGTTAGAACAAATCTTGAGAGGAAGTCTTACATTATGTTTGGCTCAAGGATTTTGGAAAGAAAAGAAAAGAAAATTGTTTTCTTTCATTTTCCTCACCAAAATGGAAGGAATTTGATTTTCTCTCTACTTGATGCATTTTACCTCCTCATTTTCTTTTCCTTCCACTTTTCCTTTCTTTTCCCCTCTAACCAAACAAGAAAATGGTTTTCCTTTTCAAATTCCTTGAATCAAACATCATGTTATCCCAAACATGATTATCTAAGTTAATTTGTATCTAATTGGATTTGTTTTCCCATTTCGACTTAGGACATTATGTGCACGTTTGTCTTAATCTTTTCGTACTCAAAAGCAACACTTTACATTATATTTTGATGAAGTCGAAAAAATTAATGAAAATGAGATTTGGGACAAAACAACTAGTCCCATTGCTACGTGAGGCGTAAATTACAATTTTTAAATATTAACAATAAATACAAAATGATTTTTGGTGAATAAACTTTTTTCATATATAATAGCGAGTTATCGCCTTATAGGGTACGTGATGAGAAAAAATATAAGAAATCATCTTAAATAGGACTAAAACATAGGACTAAAACATAGAAAAAGTACGAAAATAAAAGTTTTATGTTTTTATTTCCTAAATAGAAGTTCGCATTGTGTTAATGTGACACTGTACATGTGCCTTTTACGTAATGTACATGGTCAAGATTGGTAAATACCTTTTAACTCCTATTTTGAGAATAAAAACATGGAACTTTTATTTTGATATATTTTCAATGTTTTACTCCTATTTTAGTCTTGAATCCAAAAAACATTCATTAAAAATTATTTTTCATTGAATAAATTATTTTCAAGTAAAATATTTTATACGGAGAAGAGTTGAATTACCTTGGTGAACACAATAATAAACCAAATATGTAAGATAATGATCTCAAATAATAATTCAAAACAATCAAAAATAAAAATTTAAATGCATTAATAGTAAATTTGTACATTTTGTGAGTATTTTATTTGTGACTATTGTCTAATACTCCCTCTGTCCTAAAACTTTCTTCCCAGAGCACTATTCCAACTTCACGGGAATTTATATTTATTTGTGTTTTTTCATGGCCTATATGATAAAATAAAATATTCTTGTCACCACTTATTTTGTTGAACTTTTGATGTAGTTTTTAAATATGTATGTTTTATTTTTTATTTCTATATCAATATTTAAATAAAATTGATTGAAAAAACTTGGAATTTTTCTTCATTTTGCGCAACGGAAAGAAAAATATAGGACGGAGGAAGTAATAAATAATACGGAGTAATAAATAATGTACTCCCTCCGTCCACAAATAAACTTTACGTTTACTATTCATAGGGTCAAACTTTATTCACTTTGTTAGCCTATTTTCGTCACCCATTTGATAAAATAATATAGTCATGTCACCTCTAGTTTTATAGATCTTTTGATATAGTTTTTTAATATGTAATTTTTATTTTTCAACTCTACACCATTTTTCATATAAAATGATTTGAAAATAACTTCGGTCAAATATCGTAATGCGTAATGTAAAGTTTATTTGTGGACGGAGGTACTTCCTAAATAAATGGCTCCCTCTCAGTGTCCTTATCCGTTTGACTCGAAACAATGCTTTTTATAAAAAATTTGACTGCGTATTTGATGTTTATCTTCTTTATCGATCGGCTTATTCCAACAATTTTGACGAAACAAGGTTTCAAATGTACTCTCTCACTTTCAAAAAAATCTACTCACTTTAAGATTTTTGGTCAAACTTGACCAACTCTAATAATGTATTATGAAAAAATATACTTCGAATTTCATTAATGTCTTAAAAAAATCTCTCTTTTTTTAATCACAAATTCTTTAATCCAAAAGGAAAGATAATTATTTATACGGACGGGGAAAGAACATTTTATGGTAAATTTAATATAATTAATTTCAACTTAAAATGTACTCGGTAGTTTTAATGTATCAAATTTTTGCTTGCATTATTTAAATAAAAATTTCATTTATTAAAGGTTAAAGTGTGTAGACTGTTGACTAAAAAATCAAAGTGAGAAAACTTTTCGGTAAGGGGAATATAATTCTATTAATTGTGCTTAGATAATTGTGTGATTACATACTTAGAGAATTTTTTTATAGTAGTCTTAGAGCATGTCTAAGAAAAATCTTTTCTCATGCCACCTCAAAAAAGTTAGGGATAAAAAAAGGAACTAAAAATACAATATTCAATCAAATTAAAGTACAATATTCAATAAAAAAACATCATATGGGAGTACAAAATAAAAAAATTCAAAAAGGGGTGAACTAAAGTGGGACGGCCCCTCCTTTGTTAGGATTGTCCCTTGGATCCAATTCCTCTCTAATACAAAAAAAATCAAAATGGGATGCAAGTATGAGTGAGAATGAGAAGGGTGATTATAGCGAGTTTGACGGGGTTTAGTAATGTGTAAAAGTATATCATGTGGAATGATGAAAAATGTGTTATGATGAGTGTGATGGAAAGTGATAAGGTATAATTAAACATTAAATTTTGATAGGAAATTATTTAAAAAAATAAAGAGGTAGGAAAGCGGGCTAAGCCCGTGATGTGGGTAACTGGAAGAGAGGCAACGCCCCTCCAATTGAAGCCCAGCATCGTGCAACATTGTGCAGGAGGCGTGAGGGAGGCAGTGATGCCCTCCCTCACGCTTGATAACACATAGCCTTAGTACTAGTGGGTTTGTTATACTCCGTAATAAATTGCTTTCAAAATATTTTGTATGAGAATAGTTATATTAAGTTATATGCGCAACATTAGAATAGAGTATGTTATCTTCAATTTATTCTTATTAATTGTTCTTAATAGAGTCAATTCAGATTAGAAATAACTTTAACTATAACCAAATTTAACTAGAACAAGCCCTAATACTCCCCCCATCTATAAAAAATTATCTTTATTTCTGTTGTTTGACTTGTTTCTAATGCTTTATATATATATGTATATTATAATAATACGATATATTAAAACTATATTTGAAAATTAATCTATTGATAATAAATTTGTATATTAATTTAATACATTTTTTTCCATAATATAAAACCGATTTTTAAAAAATTGACCAAGAAAGACAAATTGAGAAGGAATTTTTGGAGGGAGAAGAATTAGGGAGTAACCGGAATATCTATCAGTGACATTTGATTATGTTTGAGAAATTTCCACTTCACCATAATACGCAGTGTGTGACAAATTTTTTAGCTTATAGATTTATAGATTAAATATTTGAGTTCTCAGTTTTATTGATCACCAATTTTCTTACAAACATTTCATGAATGCCATACAACGACGTTTTCGATCAGATCCAAAAATCCCCCAAAATGAATCTTAATTAACTTCAGCTAATCCCAACCAAGAACCTATCAGATCGAACTAATATTGCTGTTCTTTTTTCAATTGAGCTAATCTTTCCCAATTTTTCATGTTAAAAAAACATGGAATTCAGTTCACTTCAATTCCCAAATCAATCGAAATTTACCTCTTCATCTTTCCAATCCAAAGCACAGACAGTTCAAAACTTCATTGACAGTTCATAAACATCAATTCCTTTTTTTACAAAGATTATTTTGATTATATATCCCATAAAAATCTACTGCTAATCCATTAACAATAATAATCCTTAGTTCCTTATAAACACTCATCAACACTATATGATACACTAATAATATCATATCGCTACAAACTTTATTTCGATTTTTATTTGATAAACCCCCCCGCAGATCAGACCGCCAGAATGCCATTTGAGACCATCTGGCCATGGAACTTGGTGCCGGAAACATCTGCAGACCTCGGAATCTCCGAGCCCCATTTCTTCTTCTCGCTGTAATCCTCACTCAAAATCTCTCTGTTTCTACACTCCCAGCTGCAAAATGCCTTCTCGCCCCTGCAATTCATTGTCCAAACAATCTTCAATTCTCTTGTTTCTTGAAAAATGGATCGGAAACCCAAGAAAAAAAACGAGTCTTTGTTTCTTTGGTTATTCAATTTCAAGAAATGGGATTTGGCAACTTTTTTTTACCTGTACATGAATATATCTTTTCCTTGCAGGCTTTTGTGGCACATGTCGCACGAACTGAGAAAGCCGCCGGAATCTGAGCGTCCCGGAAGACCACCGGCTTTCGCCGGAGAAACCACGAACACGGTTGGCCGGCGAGATCTCTGGCTTCCGATCACGCCGCTGTCGAAGTACACTCTCGTGTAGGATTTGTTGTCGGGCCCATGGCAGGTGACCAGGGTATACTCTTCGTCTTCTTCATCCTCCGAGCTTTCCATGTCCGTCTGGTCGAATTCTCCGGCAGGTCTGCCCGAGTTCCGGCCGGAAAAGACCGGAATTGGGTTCGAATTCTTCCGGTAATAAACGGGCCGGTAAGCCAGGAATTCACCTTCTCGGTGACGAGAATTCTCAAGGGCAGCGACTATGGCGAGCCCAACAGCGCCAAGATCGTAACTTTTCGGGCCCCTGGGCGATTTCAAGTCCAGAGGACTTCTGGGGCTGATCGATCCATCCACAACAGGCTCTCGTTTGCCGGAAAGCGGTATTCCGGCCAATTTCCCGATCACCGGACGCGAGCTTTTCCCTGACATCGCCGAGACTTTTACACCAATAACCGTTTATTGTTTACTACTGGTAAAAGAAAAGAAATACGGGGTATTATTATACGAGTGAGCTCTAGAAATAAAAATGGAGTCTTGAAAAGCTCTGGAATGAATATGATGAAGAAGATGCTCTGCACCTTTTGGGTGGTTTAAGCCCGTGGTTTCGCTTTGCTTTTTGTAATTGCTAAAGTGAGCAATGATTGCATAAAAACACCAAACTCAATTATTGGACTTTCTTTAGTCAATCTCTCCTAAATTAATTGAAATATGAATTTCAAAAATTTACCTGAGCAATGCTAGGGGTACCCCATTTGGTGTACTCCAAATATACACCACCCTTTTTTCTTCCACACATTTTTATTTGATTTTTATTTACTAATTTTTTTTGAATTCTTTTACCTTTTTTAGTGGACAAGAAGAGGGTGGGGGACATTTGGGGTACACCTTTGGTGTACCCCTAGCATTTTTCAATTTACATTTATATTTTGATAACTTATATTCACTCCGCCCCTTAAAATTTTCTCGTTTTGACTTTTTGTGATATTTAAAAGAGTTGAAAAAGGTGAAACAACAACAACAACAACAACAACAACCCAGTTAAATCCCACAAGAGTAGGGTCTGGGGAGGGTGTGTGTACGCAGACCTTGCCCCTACTCGAAAGTAGAGAGCTGTTTCCAAAGAGACCTCCGGCTCAACATCGAAAGTTGCAGTGTTTGACTAACTGCTACTTCATTAATTAAAGAAGTGCAGATAGTTTAGAGATCCATTTTGATTTATTCCATCACACCCCAAAGCCAAAAATGGTGAAATTTTGACTCCATCAGAGAGAAAAAGGTGAAAGTTTTCTTTAATACCCATAATAAAGATGGGTGGAATATATTAAATGAGGTAGGTGAAGTGTAATAAATAAAGTAAGTGAAGATAGTTGAGTATTTTAATTATTAGAAAAGGTAATAAGAAGGTCTACGAAGACAAATAAAAAGGGATAATGGAAAAGATCTATAGGGGACGGAGAGAGTAAAAAAAAATACTCCCTCTGTCCACCATAGATCTTCCCAGTCACTATTCACACGGTCAAACTTCACTCACTTTGTTTGCTCATTTTTACTAGTTATTTCATAAAATAATATAGTCTTGTCACCTCTAGTTTTGTAGAATTTTTCTTGTAGTTTATTACTATATAAATTTTATTTTAAAATTTTACTCCTATAATTAATTAAATTGAATTAAAAATAAAGTCGGTCAAGCCTCGTAACGCGTAATGGGAAGATCTTTGGTGGACGGAGGGAGTAACACATAAGTGCGACTATAAAATTTTGTACTGATATTTTGTATCAATATAAGTTATAAATTTTAAATTATATTGACACAAAATGTAAATGTAAGCTTTAGTGTACATTTTAAGGTACGTTATTTAAAATTTAAGTAGATTCATCCAAATTAATTTGTTTACTTTAATTTTACAACAAGAATCACAAATCTAAAAAATATTTAATCGTGAAAAATAAATTATTAAAATTTATTTAAAATAAAGTAAAGTATCTGATTTAGATATTTGTATCTTACTCCATCGTTTGTTTTTCTCTCATTAAAGATTAGTTTAACTTTGGATACAAAAAAATATAAAAAATAACGAAAGTGGGAAAAATAACTAAAATTATATAAAAATTAATGAAATAAATTAAGTAATCAGAAGAAATTTACCTAAAAGTGGTAATAAGAAATAAAATAGAAATATAAGAAGTGACGGGTTTAACACTTTACACACTATACAGAATATTAATGTACCAATTCTTCTTTTTCTTAGGAAATTATCAAGAATAATATCAACATTACCCGTTCTTTCAAAAAATATAAAGAGTGGTGAGTTTAACATTTTATATCTATTTTCTTTTGATTACCATATTTATTTCATAAATTATAAAGATCATAAATTTGTTTCAAAAAGTAAAAAATGTAACCGTTTTTGAGGCAAAAAAAGTGAGATTTTTTAATAGAGGGAAGAGAGGGAGTAATGAATAAGATAAAAATAATGAGCACACTTTTGGAAAATAATCATGTGGCCCTCACATACATTAATAAAATACAGTATGAATTATGATCTATCTCCATTATCTTTAATTAATAATTACTTTATGTAGTCCCATGTTACATCAAATTCCATAAAAAGATTTAAAACATTATATATAAGATCACTAGTGATATTACTTATTTTGAGATCTAGTTTTCTTTTAACAACAATAGTGTACAATGACCTAAATCACAATGGCCTTTTACCTTTTACTTTTCTTATAGAAACTACACCAAAATGGCGACATGTTACCTGGCTAGTTACAAAACATTAAGTAATTTTTATTTAAAAAATTATTTGCATTCACTTACTATTGTAGAAAAGATATAGGGAAAGACTGGAAATGGATCGGATAAACTTAACAATAATTTCTTATAGAAATACGCTTGGTAGTTTAATTAATCTCATACTCATTTTTCAAAATTACACTGCATTTACATTACATCCCAAATTTTTAAAAACAGCACAAGTTTTATCGATTGTAACGCGTAAACTGAAACAGTGAAGATTGACACTTTCTTCGTGTGGCGAAGAGTTTATTGATATACACATGAAGTACACTTTTAGCATACTCTTAGTATTTTTGTTACAAATTTAACTTATTTCCATTTGTAGTCGGCGTGAAACGGAGATAAGAGAAAGCATTAATTTTGAAGTGGTTGTTTGAGTGTTATTAACTTGATTATATTACACATGATGTAATATCTGACATATAATAACTTACAATGAGCTAATGCATCTCTTTCTGCTTCGTTGATGCTCGAAACCTTGTGGACATTTTCATGAACCTTGAAGAGTTGATTTCTTACCAAGACGAAAAATTATACTCTCCAACTAAGATGTGAGGAAAAAACAACTCAATCACAAGGAAAATGAGGTGATTGAAATAAATAAAGAAAAAATCTTGAAAATTTATCCCAAAATAAGAGTAAATATAGAAAAAATATTAAAATATGAGCTTCTTGAAAAATTATCCTATACTCCTTCCGTCCCAAATTATTTGCCACATTTGCTTTTTTAACAGTCGCGGGAACTTTTGTTTATTTCTATGTTTTCACTGGTTATTTGATAAAATAAAATATTCTTGACACTTCTTATTTCGAAGAACTTTTCATGTAGTTTTTTGATATGTAATTTTTATTTTTTATTTATTTATCAATATGTAAATAAAATGAATTAAAAAAACTTGATATTTTGCCTCAGTAATAGAAATGTGACAAATAATTTGGGACGAAAAAAGTATATAATTAGAAACCATTTATAAAATTTAGTCAATTATCTATGAAAACACAAATCTTTTTATCACTCCATCCAAACAAAACCTATCCGAGTCCATCTCTTACTCCGTAATTTTTTTATTTTCAAAGGTTATTTTGTCGTTCGTGAGGTGTCAGTGTCAGGGGACATATTGATGGGGACGGGTCCATATGCAATTAATGGGACCAGACGGAGATGGTGGGACCCGTTTAGCCGTTAAATGAGTCATCGACGAGTTTCCGGCGAGTCAGCGTCGCCGGCGGGATCAATGGGGTGTCAATACTCAATACTATCGTAATTATCTTGGGGACCACACCAGTGGACGTTTTAACCCACTCATTTTTGTTTTTGTTTTTGTGCTTACTTTGTTTTCATCTACACCTCGTAAATTATTGAGTTTGGCCCCCACTTTTGTCGTGCATGGCAATTTGATAAGTTCTCCCACATTGGTTCTATTCCCTTCCTTTGTAATTGACGTGTCAAATATGACTTATTATATATACTCTTCGTCCCTAAATAGATTATAACTTTTTTTTATCTCCATAATTTTTGTTTATTTACGTAATTTCATTAAGTACTTAATGAAATAAAATATTTTTATCACCTCTTATTTTGTAGAATTTTTGACGTAGTTTTTTAATATGTAATTTTTATATCTTATTGATATACTAATTTGTGAATAAAATGATTTTAAAAAGTAGGAAGTTTTACTCGTAACCCGCAATTAGTAATCAAATTAGGAACAGAGGGAGTATAAAAATAAACACTTCCTCTGTCCCATAAAGATAGGGACAGTTTGACTAAAATGGTAAAATAAAGAGACATAATTTCGCATTGATTTTTCAAAAATATTCTTGAAGTGATGGGTAGAGTATGAAAAAATATGGGATAAAAGTGATTTTTTAATAAAAATGGAAGAACTTTTAGGGACAAAATATTTTTAAAACGTGAAGGACTTATTGGACGGAGGCAATATTTTTTTTATTTGAGAACGTTATTTCCGTATTGATTTGGCACACCTATTAAAGAGTAGTAAATTAAAAAATGTACATACTATAAATTTTTAAATCTCCTTTTCTCATTAAAAAAGTAGATCAGTGATAAAATAGAAGAATATTATTAAAATTTATTGTTAAAAAGTATACTGAAAAAGGAAATAGGAAGAATATTTTCGGACGGGCCGAAAAAGAAAGGAGAGTAATAAATTACCCCCTCCGTCCCAAAAAACCTTTCTCCTTTCTTTTTTCATCCGTCTTAAAAAAACACTTCTCATTTCTATTAAAAAGTCACTTTTACCCCTTACTTTTTCATACCCTACTTATCACATCATACCTTTTTACTAATAATCTATCCATCAAATCATACTTTTACTAATCACATCAAAGGACATTTTTGGAAATTCAATACCAAAATACACTCCCCTTAAATCCCTCTTCAAAACCAAAACTCCCATGTTTTTCGGGACGAAGGGAGTATAATATAGAAATTCTATCAAACTTTGGCATCAAAAAATTCTTTTAATGTATAGTTCTTAATATTTTTACTAACATACTTTAAGAAATATTACACAAACTTGATGGAAATCAAACCCGAACTAACCAACAATTCGTCAGCTCTATGGTCTACGTACTCTATTTATTCATTTTCAAATGGTGATTATAACTTCTTTGTATTATTTAAATGTGTCTGAAATTTTAGCGTCATCCACTATTTTATGTAATAAACATTATTGTTAAAGAGTTTGGAAGTTCAAGTACGTTAATTTAAAAAAGAATTTATGTATTTTAAATCTATGCTTTAAGAAAATTCCTTATTAGATTTTTCATATTCAGAGTCTAAGATACGTAACATTCACATGTATAAATTGCACATTCAAATTTTAGTGAATGTAATGGGCTTATAATTAGGATATGTCTGGGTGTTGTAGCTATTAAAAATAACATGTTTATGTTTAATGAAATCATCATAAAAAAAAGAAAGTCGAAATCATAATTTGATGATGTTTTTTATGACATTGTTTTTGGTTGCTATTTGGTATGTTGCAGTGCAACCAACTATATGTTCGACATGATTGTTTGTGAGGTTGGTCGCATAGTCGCGCCTCAGGCCGTCATATCTGTTTCTGAGGTCGGTCGCACAGTCGCGCCTCAGTCCGTCATATCTGTTTGTGAGGTTGGTTGCATAGTCGCGACTCAGTACGGCTACACATCATCTAAGTTTTAGATGCTCGTTAGTCGTCCCCGTGTCACCACGTGGGAGTCATTCATCATCAATTTTTTTGTTGTTCGTTGGCTCAGCCAGTTGCATTCATCCGTTATTGGCATAACAAATCAAAGTTTTATCCAAGTTATTTATCGAGTTGTTTTTCTTTAGTCATAATTTTATTGTTCAAGCTGTTCATTCGTGATCTTCATTTTTAACTTCAAGAAAACTTTTAGGATATGTCTTAGGGTTTGATAGCAACGGGCCAAAGTAATGGACTTGTAATTAGGTCAATGTCATGGTCCTGTAGATATTATAAATAGCATGTTTATGTTTAATGAAATTATCGAATTCAGTTATAATAATATTTCTACAATTACTCTCTTTGTACCATGAAGATCTTTATGTTTGTTATTTACATGGTCAACCATTTTTCTTCTTTCTTTTCATTTTTCGTTGCATATTTGACAAAATAATATAGTCATGTAATGTCATCTCTTGTGTTGAAAAGCTTTTGATATAACTTTAAATATATAAATTTATTTTTAAATTTTATACCAATATTGAAATAAAATAATCGAATTGGAAATGGCTTCATCCAGTCATTGTAAATCGTAACGCGAAGTTTTTTTTGGAACATATGAGTAAATTTGTATAGTACCAACTAAATATTATGGAGTATTATGACTTCAACTTTCTTTAATTCTGTTTACTGAAAAAGTCCCTATTAATTTAACGAACCAAATAGAGTGTTAAGATTACTTCCAGATCAATATTAAAATCAAATTAAAGCATTCATTCTTCAATTTTCTCTCAAGGAGAAATAAAACAGTTTATGTCGAAACACACAAAAAGAAAAAAAAAAAAGGAAAAGATGAAGTAAAGGAACAATCGTCCTCGCGGTGAGTACATGTGGAAGGATAACTTGGATTATTACTAAATTTTGGGAAAAAAAGAATCAGAGAATGGGATCAACTAAGACAGAGGTGATAATGGCCTTAAGCTCTGAGGAATGGGTATATTTATCTCCATCATCATCGTAAAGCATTTCAATGACTCTCGCAAGATTCACAACTCGGATGAGTATGGGCATTGGGAACACAGCAAATGGCTTAAGACATTCCTTGCTAATGTCTTTCCACGCATCACTCACCTTTTCTTTTAGCTGATCTTTCACTGTCTCTTCTTCTGTCTTCCCGTATTGCTTCATGTAGCTCTCCACTGCTGAATCCACATGCCCTCTTTCCTGCTCAAACTATATAGATAGATACATACAACACATAATTAAACACATACTATATATATTATTAATATCAGATGGTAACGGTAATCTCAATTCAAATTAAAGCTTGTTTTTAAAGATCGAGGTATGATAACAAGCTAAGTCTAACTCAAAGGTTAAGCGTTCAAGTTTCACAATCACTAATTCAGTACCTTGTGTCCAACAATGTCGTCTCTTAATCTACAGATGATTGTAGAAGCTCGGACAATCAAAGGATCCCCAGTCAACCAATCAAATGCCTCTTTAGTAATGAAATCCTCTGGCATGCCTACTATAGAAGTTGTTGCCAGCATCATATAACCACAAGTTCTAAGTGCAAGCTTCATGTACTCATCAAATGTTGGGGTTATTAGGATGCCGGAGTCTCCCTGATGGGCCAGGCCATTTACCTCGCTGGGCTTGGTTGGGCTCAGCTTTTATTGGCCACACCCTCCACAAGCCATATGGGCGGGCCAATGCGTTGTGCGTGTTTGCAGTCTACGCCGTTGTGTCCTTCCTCACAATTGTGCTTGGGCCGCTCTAAAAAGACGTTTTCTTTTAAGGAATATTTATTGTGCTTCCATGAATAATGGTTTTGGCCACCCTTTTCTTTTATGAACCAATAATTTTAACCCTAATATATTTCAATGAGCAATAATATGAACCCTAATATAATTTTATGACTATGGAGTAATTTTAATATATTTCTTTATTTAAATATATGAATCATTATATTATTATTCAAAGAAGTTATAATATTTATTAATTAAAAACTCAACATTGTATACATAATTTTTAAACTATCTACAATTTATATAATTTTATTACTTCTCAAAAAAAACTATTACATAAATTTACTCCATAGTCATCTTTATTAACTACAAAATATGTTTCAAAAATATTATCATCTTACATCATTTATTTTGTTATATATATTTTCAACAAACGGAAGTTCGTTTTATAGTAGAATAACATGTGACAGGTGCTATCTATGCATTATCTAATGATGTGTCATTACTTCAACACGTGAATAGAAATCAACTTTACAAAAAGAGGGAGTAATACTTAGTTACTTACTACTAGACACAAAATACCCTTGTTGTCTAAGAAGGCGAAAGCGTAGAGAAACCGCATAAAGATCATTATTCTCCATCACGTCTTTGGCGTTGAGATCATCGTAGACCTCATATATGCGTTCCAGTGTTGCTTCGATCTCCTTCTCGAAACGGTAACCCACTCCTAACCGCTGGATGTTGTTTATCATCAACTCCAACTTTTGAGGATGATGAGTTTCTAAAAACATGGTTTTCACTGCTTCCTTGAGCTGTTGATGCTCTTTCACTTCTTGTGTATCTCCTCCATCTTCCTGAAAACATATATATGTATATTTGATACAAAACTTTAATGAACTTGTTAGACAATAATAATAGTATTACTTGTGGTAGTATTGGTTGTGGTAGTGTTTCATTATTAGTAAGTTTCATATTCCTATTTATGGCAGAAGGTATATTTTAGTTAGTTATCATTTTATATTTCTAATTGTGTTAGAAGTCTCTCCTATATATACGCTATCATGTACTTCATAAATCAATGAGCAATATTATTCTAATATTTCAACATGGTATCGGAGCCACTGCTTTTGGTGACCTAAAAGAGTTGTTTGCTTCCACCGCCAGCGCCTGTAATTCCGGCAACGGCGGCACCACTTCATTCACATCTATTTTCTTTTCCTTCTTTTATCCTCAAATTAACTTCTCCATTCCAAAAAAAGAAAAACAATTCCCATGTTGAAATCACAAAAAAACTGTCAAAGTAGGAGCTTCCCTCTTGTCGTCTCCATGGTTCTTCCAACAAAAAAAACCGCTGAAGAGAAACATGACCTCAAAATCCACAACTGCTCCACCATCGGCTTAGCCTGGATCTCATTTACCCTCGACCCGATGTGTTCCTTTAATTTTTCAGATCGGAAACTCCTAATAATAACCTCTCTCAACTAATCATCATATCTTCTCAAAAAAGGAAAAAAAACAATAGTTGTTTCTCTCCAATTCACCATATCAAAATCTCAGACCCAAATCTTTTTTCCATCACCAATTCTTAACCTACTTTTTCCTCTCTCGAATCACTCATTCTAATCATCAACCTCCATTTTCTTTCTATTCTGTTGAACCAATAAAAATCCAAAGTAAATCCGCACAAAAGCAAAGCCAAGAGGGGAGGTAGTGAAAGAGAAAAAGAATCCCTCTACAACTCACCCATTCAAGAAGGAAATAGGGCATTGCCCGGATCCAAGAAAAAGACAAAGAATGTCAAGGATCTTCAATCAAACAGACACCTCCAATAGCCTTCTGTGTTCTTTTTCGACGTCAGCAACTACAAGCGCACGTCAACCCTTTCTCTCTTCTTCAAAGACGTTAGCACCTACCAGCGCACGTCAGACTTCTCTCTTCTCCAACGACGTTAGCAGTTCCAGTGCACGTCAACTTCTCTCTTCTCCAACGACATGAGCAGCCACCAGCGCACGACAAACTACTCTCTTATCAAAGTTTCAGTTTCTAGCTAGTCTCCAAGCTTCCTCTTGCTTCAGGCGGAGTTCAGCTTGAGGGGGATGTTACTTATGATAGTATTAGTTGTGGTAGTGTTTCATTATTAGTTAGCTTCCTAATCCTATTTGTGCTAGATGTTGTATTTTAGTTTGTTTTCATTCTCTATTCCTAGTTATGTTATGAGTCTCTTCTATTTATACTTTATCATTTACTTCATCATTCAAGGAACAATATTATTATTCCAATATTTTCAACAGAACTAAATTACTTCCAATATCATTACACGGTGAAATAATCTTATTTTGAGATAAAAACATGGAACTACCATGTTGATAATAACATGAAGATTCAATTACAAATGATTTATTTTTTTGGGTGAAATTAAATTGTTTGTTATTACTAATTATATATGTATATATATACCTTTTGTGGAGAAGCATATGAGAGGAAAAAGTTTCCCCAGATGCTTGGATGAAAATTTGCAGAGCGACGGGTAATAGCTTCATCTTCACGCACTAGCTGAGTTTGGTCGGAGGTTGATGATGACAATGGTGGAATATTAATGCTATTATTGGCAGCCATTTTTGTTTTGTTTTGAAGTAGCCTGGAATGGAGAGGGACACAAACAATTTAAGAATACGTTGCTTAAGTTTGGTGGTGTGCCCTATTTAATTTATACTAAGAGAGTAAGAATACTCCCAACAATACTCCCTATTTCAGGATAAAATCATGAAATTTTTATTTTGATATACTTTCAATATTTTACTACTATTTTAGTTTTTTGCTGGAAAAGATATTGAAAAGATTTTTTCCAGAAAAATTGAAAAGATATTTGAGAAAATCTATAGGGGATGAAGGTAGTAATTCATTATACTCTTGTTAAGAAAATTAAAACTTGGGAGAAAGATCAAAGTAGGACTAAAATATTGAAAATATACCAAAATAGGACTTCCATGTTTTTATTCCCGAAATAGGACTTACATTACCATACATGGTCATATACATTACCAAAAACGTATAGTAATTTGCACATGTACACTGCCACATTACAACAGGGCAAAGTCACATTACCACAGTGCAAAGTCCTGTTCCAGGGAAAAAAATATGAAAGTCCTATTTTGGTACTTTATACTATATTTTAGTTCTATTTAGGGTGATTTCTATTAAAACTTATGGCTACCCCAATATTTTCTCACCTTAAAGCTAAGATACATGGACGGGAAAGGTTAATTAATTGGTTAATCATGCATTTAAATTAACGGTGGGGTTCTCATGACATTGGAATCCCATGTCATAGGATGACTCGGGACGCTCCAGTGTTCCGTTTATAAAATTGACGATTTCTACCCGCTCTAGCTCCCCAGTAAATCCTCATCCCGTGCCAACCCGAACACACCCCCACCCCCTTCAATTCCACCCCATAAGTTGATTTTTATTTTGGAGTCAAAATTTGACTTCAAAGTCAAAATCAACTTGTGTGGTGCAATTGAAGGGGATGGTGGATGTGTTCGGGTCGGGACGGGGTGGGGGGAGTTTACCGGGAGGGTCAGGGGAGAAGAAGGGGTAGAAACCATCAATTTTACGAACGGAGCACCGGAGCGCCCTCGTGTTATCCCATGACATTGCCCGGCAATGTCATGGGAACCGCCCCTAAAACGGGTCAATTGCATGTCATCCAAGCATGTTGAAATTTTGCATTACCTGTTTAATTATGAATTGAAATTAAAATCTGGAATTCTTGTAAATAAAAGTTTTAATTACTCTGTCTCCCTCCATTTAGTTTCTACTTAAAATAAATCTTTTAATATTTTCTTTTATCTCACTCGAATATTTATGTACACTATCACAGAGCTTTATATATTTTATTTTCATATTTTCGTTAATTATTTGATAACATAATATAATCATGTCACATCTAATTTTGTACGGGGTAGATCTTTTGGTATAGTTTTTTAATATATAATTTTTTAATTTTATAACTTACAATCAAATTAATTAAATTGAAAATAAAATTAGTTAAATATTGAAACGCAGTCTAGAAAGGTTCGAATGGGATGGAGAGAGTATTAAATTTATAACATAATTCAAAAAAATGAACTCACTTCATGTGATGTAAGATTACATTTTAAATTAAAAGCCGGAAGTCCGGTAATGTGTGGAAAGTGTGATGCCAAATACTCCACATATCTATCACTCTACAAAGTTTAATTAGATAAACTTTTAATGCGTTTATTCCGGTAATGTGTGGAAATTTGATGCCAAATAAACTGCTTAGAATGATGCCAAATACAAAGTCTTTTTTTCGTTTAATTACTACCACAATGCGGTTATTCCGGTAATGCGTGGAAATTTGATTTTTAAGAGAAACGGTAATACTCCTTGACTTTAAATTAAATATAATTTTAAATACGTAAATATTACAAAAATTTGACATATTAAAACAACATTTTGAAATAAAGTCAGTTATATTTAATTTACATTATAATTGAAAATAATTTATCTTTTTGGGGTGAAATTTATGCATTTCCATGTAGGCAAAGACTTTAGGTTCACAGTGCACCTATAGATGAGGTTGATAAGCATTTGCTTAATGTTGAAATAATCATTTTTATTTTTATTATTATAAAAATTAATTTTTACCTGAGAAGGTTCACATATCTTTTTCGAACGTTAGGTGCACTAAAGAAACACCGTAAGAGGTCAATCAAGCATGTTGCTTTGTTGCATTATTACCAGTTTAATTATGAATTGAAATCAAAAGCCGGAATTCTTGTAATTTAAAACCCTAATTAGTCTCTCTATCTATTTACTTTCTCTGTCTATTTACTTTCTACTTGACTTTTTATCGTATGTAATGCATGTATTAGTATTTATACTCTGAATATAGGTATGTACGAGTATATGTTATAAAAAAATTAAACTCTATCAAAGTATTTGTTCATTTTAATTTTTTGGAGTTGAATTGCATAAACTTTACCTATTAATTAAATTAAAATTCTTTTGGATAATAATACAAAAAATGATTTTATTGTATTTAACTCATGTAAACTATCAAACTCTATTTCAAAATTATTTTTCAAAATAAATTTATTAATTTCAAATTTATATTGTAACCCAATCTATTATTTTAATAGTCAAACTTTAATTGATTACGAAAAGTGAAATAAGAAGAAAAAAATTTGGGACGCGCATAAGTAAATGTTTCTTGAGCTAAAAGCCGGAATTCTTGGAATGATGCCCGATACTCAGTAGTCCGTAGTCCGCTCCACATTTCCACATACTTAATTCTGAATATTCTTTACATTTGATTTTTCTTTATCAAATTTTGTAAACTTTGACTCCTCTATATAGAAAAAATATATTGTATTACAATATAAATTTAACATAAATATATTTCTATTGAAACGTAGTTTTCAAATATCAATTTTTTTATAAAATATATCTGTGTATAAATATATATCAATGGTTAAAGTTCAATATTAAAGATTGTAAAAAGTCAAATGTGAAGAATATTTTCCGACGGAGGGAGTCCAATAATTCCTACATCAGTCTCGTAATAAATGTCACAATTTGATTTTTTAAAGTCAATTTATAACACTCTTTCATTAGAAATTAAATATGATTTTAAATACATAAGTGTTACGGAGTATAAAAATTTGACATATGAAAACTACATTTTAAAATTAATTCAATTATATTAAATTTACATTATAATTAAATATATTTTTTACAATGTGTAGTCAACAAACCGTGTCATTCATTTTCGGACCTAAGCAATACTTCCTCTATACCTAAATCTCCTTATTGTTTGAACTTTTATGGGGTTGAAGGAATGAAAGAAATTTTTTGTGTTGACTTTCCCAAACAAATTTTAAGTGAATGAGTAAAAGTATGATATGATTGATAGATAATTAGTAAATATGTATAATCTGATAGATAGGGAAAAATTGATAGAGATAAAATTAATTTTTTAATAGAAAAGGAAAAAAGAACGGGACCAAAAAAAGACATGGAGGGATTGCGTCTCAATCTATGTAAACTACAATAAATAAATTCAATCTAAATCGCCTTTAAAAAAATCAATCTAAATCACGTTCGATTATATTCCCGTTTTATTAGTTTTATGTTGTTTTCTCCAAATTTAAATCAACTGTTTTGGTTTACACTGTTTGACAGAAGTTATTTTTAATACAATTTATTTGAGAATTGGGATAGAATTAAAAAAATAAAATTTACATATTCAAAAACGACATAAAAACAAAACTATAGAAAACTACATAAAGAAGTGACATGACTATAACATTTTATCTAATAAGTAATGAAAATATTAATAAAAATCGAATAAAATTTGATCATGTAAATAGTATACATGTAATTTATTTTGGGATGGGGGAGTACCTTTTTTCCCGACCTGGTCAGAGATATAGCTTGACTCTACCTAGAACCTTAAAACTTTGTTGGTCACATAGATACAAATATGGGATATGCTAAGGGTACACCAAAGTGTACCCCAAATGTACACCACCACTCTCTTTACCATTCATTTTATTTTGTTTTTAATTTTTATTTTTTTTTTAATTTTTCTTGCTTTTTTTTTGTGGTGATGGAGAGGGTGGGGAATGTTTGGGGTACACTTTTGGTGTACCCCTAGCATTTTCCTACAAATATACAATCCGTGTACTATATGATCCCGATCTATCCAAATGTTAATATATTCCTGATCTAAAGTAGGGTGTACGTGAGAACGCCCCTAAATAATACGGAGTATAATAAGATTAGAGCTGGAAAAATGCTCGGTCAAGTCGGGTTCAGGTTCGATTATCTTGGGTTCAAGTTACTTCGGGTTCATGTAAGTTCGGGTTTGAGTTGGGAGCTACATGTTCATGACCCAATGTCATCGGGTTCGGATCGACCCAACGGGGTATGACTTTCATTTATTTTTTTGAAATTCTAAGTAATTTTTATAACCGATTATCAATATTACGAATAAGCTAAATATGCAGAAAATTTTGAAAAAAGTAAGATAATTATGCGATATCATTAAAATTTTGTATGAAAATATCAATTTATACATTAAAAATGAGTAGAAAGCAAAGAAATATAATTAAAGTCTAATTTTTATAACATTATATTACATATTAAAGCATATTATTTGAAAAATTCTCACATTAGCGAGTCGGTCAGGTCGGGTTTGGATTCGATCGGGTTTGATCCATTTTTAATGGGTTGGGCTCGGTCAGCAAAACTTTTGTTCAAAATCCAGTATTTTTAATGGTTTGGGTTAATATTTTAAATTCTCTTTTTGGCATTTTTTATATTTTTATTGTTTAATTTTCATTTGTTTAGCTTAGTTTTTTTTTAACTCTTATTTTTACAAATTTTTTATTCTCATTAAAAGATAGTAGTTTTTTTTAAATCATTATTTATTTATTTATTTTTTCATACCTAAATTTTCAGATATCTTATTTTTTTGGTCTTGTTTGGATGTTAGCTGTCAGCTGTTGGCTGTTGGCAGTTCGTGCCAGCTGTTGTGAATGACTATTTAGTTCAGCTGGTTTGACCGGCAGAATGAATTGACTGATTGTTAAAAATGTTTGGTAAAACTAACTGTTTGGAAATAGTTATATATATATATATATATATATATATATATATATATATATATATATCTGTGTGTGTGTGTGTCTATATATATATATATATATATATATACATATATATATATATATATATATATATATATATAGACACACACTTACACACATGATATTTATTTTTCATTTTTTACATGTAAAAATTAAATCTTTACTATATGGAGTATTAAATTTTACTTTCATTTAATTCATAATAAATTATTAATATATAACTTTTTAATGATTTTTACTTTTTATTTTCTCATTTCATCTTTTTGAAATTTTTATTTTTTATTTTTTTCAGTATTTAATTTTTTTAACTTTTATTATTATTTTTAGTTTTTACATATATTATAAAATATCTTTCATGAAAAATGACTTTAAAAAAATTAATTTTCCTAACAGCCAAGTCCAATTCTTACTCTCCATGGCATTTCAGATTTTGGCGTTTCGGATCAAAATGCCAAACGGAAAAGCCATTAGCCAAACAATGATTTTGGCTGTTCGCTCAGTCAAAAAAGACAAAGTCAGTCAAACATGTCAAAAGCTATCTAAAAAGTCATTTTTGAAACAAGGGCTTTGTGAAGAAAGAGAGAAGTAAAATGTCAAATTGAAGTTCAAGTTTAAAAAGAAAGATTAAGTTTGGACTGGAGTCCAAACCCATCAACAACAACCCAATAAAACAAAAATAAGCCCCAAGTCTCCTTTCTCCAATTCAAACTCACGCAAGAAACGCAAGAAGAAAAGAGAAAAAATGCCTCCTTCCATTGAAGCTAGCGCAAGACCAGGAGCATTCAAGAGGAGCAGCAACCTATTCAAATCGGCAATAACGCCTCTCCTTCAATTCAACGTTCAGCCATAAATTTTGCTCCAAATCAAGTCTCTACGCTCCTTCAACGTTCAGCCATAAAAGTTCAAACACGATTAGTGTCTCGTTTCCTTTCTTTAAAGTGTTTTAAAGAAACACTGATACTGCATTGTTTTCAACTTTTGCAGCTTGTGTTTATGCGATTAAGAAGCGGCAGAGTAATTGGTGAAGAAAGCAAAAGTGAAACAGGTAGTAATAGCGACCAGGTAAGTGAGACTGAACCTTCTTTTAATTTAGATAATCTTGTAGAATTGTTTGGGTCTGCTCTTACCATATCTGAAATTACACCTGTGAGTGTATGTGTGCAAAACATAAGTGAATCTGATTTTAAAGAATTAATTTAATAATCAAGCTAGTTCTAGGATGGCAGCCCCTAACCGAACTCTTGGAGAATTAGCTGTGCTCCTGACTTGACCATTCAACCCATTTCCATCACTTATGGTGAGTTTGGAAAAACCCCTTAAACTTAATTCTGGATTTCTCAATTTACTTCCTAAGTTTCATGGTGGATCCTTTTAGGCATATATCTGAATTTATGGTGCAATGGTGCCTGAAGGAGTCTCTCCAGACCAAATTAGGCTTAGAGCCTTTCCTTTTTCCCTTTCCGATAAGGCCAAAGATTGGCTTTACTATATGCCAGCTGGATCTTTCACCACGTGGAATGACCTTCATAAAGCTTTTCTTGAAAAATTTATTAACTTTATTGGGGCTATTAAGACCCCTAATGTTCCATCCACCTATCATTGGAGGAAAGGATAATGTCCCTTATAAGGGGCTTCAATTAAATCCTTATTCCGTGATATATGACTTTATCATTATCCCATTGCTTATTTCTTCTTTCTGCCTTCTTTTTGCATCCCTTCTTTAATAGAGAGGGTGCTCCCAATCGAGCATTAGACGAGAGAGATTTCTTCAATTGTGACGAAGATGGTGTATTAGATTTGATCGTAATTGAACCGGTTGCAGATTGCTTCTTCGGTCTCCCTCTCCCCTGTCATGGCTAGAGAGAAGTTTTACCGATTTAGATTATGTTTATATTCTATCAATACTTAAAATTTTCACACCTCTCATTTTTTCTTATTTAACACTTTTAATTGGGGTCCTTAATATTTTTACCCTTTTTGTTTTCATTGTTTTCATTTATTTCAAAAGGACTTTCTCATTTTTTTTCCATTTCTCTTGTTAAAAAAAAAGTATGTGATGATTGTGGTCTAAATACTTCATTATTTTTTAAACAAAATCTAATGGTCTATTTTTACTATTCAACATTACTTAACGTTATTTAAATTTTCATGAGGTAAAAGTGAACAAATTAATTTCACGTAGAGTAAGTATTTTTACCTAATTCAAGATCCAAAAGAAAATAAAAAAGTTCGTGGTTCTAGATCAAAATCAAATCAACTTTGCAAACTTTGGGAACTAAATAGTTCATTATTCAATTGCTTGAGAGCAGAAATAGATCAAGTCGTTCAGACAAACAACAAAACAAGAAGAAAAGCAAAATAAGACTCTCTGATGTGTTCAAAATGAATCAGAGAATGGGATCAACCAAGACAGAGGTGATAATGGCTTTAAGCTTTGCGGAATGGGTATATGAATCTCCATCTTCATCATAAACCAGCTCAATGACTCTTGCAAGATTCACAACTCTGGTGAGTATGGGCATTGGGAACAAAGCAAATGGCTTAAGACATTCCTTGCTAATGTCTTTCCATGCATCACTCACTTGTTCTTGCAGCTCTTTCACTGCCTCCTCTTCTGTCTTGCCATATTGCTTCATGTAGCTCTCCACTGCTGAATCCACATGCCCTCTTTCCTGCTCAAACTACACATATATACACACAATATATATTTATATCATCAAGTAATCAACTATATATTTATATACCTACTATATATCTATATACCTTGTGTCCTGCAATGTCATCCTTCAATCTACCAATAACTGCAGAAGCTCTGACAATCAAGGGATCCTCACTCAGCCAATCAAATGCCTCTTTGGTGATGAAATCCTCCGGCATGCCTACCAATGATGTTGTTGCCAACATAAGATGAGCACCTGTTCCAAGTGCAACCCTCATGTACTCGTCAAACGTTGGTGTCTCGCCCACGTGGAACCACTTCGCCTCTTCGTGGTACGCACCCACGAGTTTTTTCATCTCAGTTTTCGCGTAGTTGACGCGGTCTGATTCCCCGTCGCGTCTCTCCATCTTGGCATACGCCTCGAGGAACGCATCGTAGACGATCTTCATGTATTCAGGTAATTCCTCTGCAACACTGGCATCCAACCTGCATGCATTCATTAAAAAACCACTTTTACCCCTTACTTTTTCATACCCTACCTATCACATCATACTTTTTTTCTAATAATCTACACATCACATCCTACTTTTACCCATCATATCAAGGGTGTTTTTGGAAAGTCAACACAAAATTACCCCTTCTTTATTTTGCCACTTTAGTCAAATGTCATTCCCTTTTTGGGACATTGCGTGGCTAGTTTTACGTACCTTTGGAAAGCGTCGGTGAATAGCTGGAGCTCGTCGGGGGTTCCATAAACATCATAGATATCATCAAGGATTGAAGTGAGAGAAATGATTTTGAGGAAAAACTCTCTTGCAGCACTATAATGTGGTTCAAAGAACACTCCCAATGTCCACAAATAGCACTCCACCAATCTGTCTCTAGCAAATGACAGCTTTTCTGCTGCTCCCAAGTCTTTCCACCACCTTGTAAGATTTCCTAGCTCCCTCTGGTGTTGCTTTTGGAGGATGTTGAAGTCCAGTTTTGCAAACTTTAAGAGGACAGAGTCATGAGACTCATCAAGCTGGTAAAACTGTATGTATTCCACAGCATCAATCCTTGTTAGCCTTCTCCAGATTGGGAGTTTGAGTGCTTTAGTGACATGAGATCTCAGGGTCGGGGCCATGCTTGGAAGCATCGATTGCAGGTGAGAAGTTGTGAATCTCAGGGCCTCGTCCAAAATCTTCTCCCCGTGAACCCTAACATGCGACGCCTCGTACAAACTTAGCATTGCTTCAACGTTGCCGGTCAACGATTCCTTAAACTTCCCATCACTTTCCGTGAATTTCTCAAAAATGCCTGCGCGCGATAAGCAAGCATGCAATTATATACCCCATACGTCCCAGAAAAAGCTTTATGTTTCTGACTTTTTTTGGTCAAACAGTGACACTCTTTGATCGCAGATAATGAAAAAGACTACGGAGTTTTAGTGCTATTTAGTGCAAATATTTCTTTATTTATAATGTAAATTATTCCAACTTTTAATTATAGTTTTTCCAAAATGCTAAAGTAGTACTAGTAGTAGTGATTAAATCACTTAACACTTACTGCTAGATACAAAATACCCTTGTTGTCTGAGAAGGCGAAACCGGAGAGAAACCGCAAAAAGATCGTTATTCTCCAGCATGTCTTTGGCGTTGAGATCATCGTAGGCCTCGAACACGCGTTCGAGTGTTGCTTCGATCTCCTTCTCGAAATGGTAACTCACTCCTAACCGTTGGATGTTGTTGATCATCATCTCCAACTTTTGAGGAGTTTCTGTGATGAACATGTTTTTCACTCTTTCCTTCAACTGTTGATGCTCTTCTAGTTCTGGCATATCTGCATCTTCCTGCATATTCCAATTCACATGAATATGTGTTGCTTAATTATGCAATTTAGTTGTAGAGTATAATGAAGAAGTCATTATAAACTGTAGGTAAATTAAAATATTGGTATTGTTTGTTTACCTTTTGTTGAGAAGCATATGAGAGAAAAAAGTTTCCCCAAATGCTTGGATGATAATTTGCAGAGCGGCGAGTAATAATGGCTTCTTCATCATGCACTAATGGAGTTTGGCCAAGGGTTGATGATGATGATGATGATGGTGGAACAGTATTGTTATTGGCAGCCATTTTTGTTCTTGATCGAGGGACAAACAATTCAAGAGATGACAACCAAAGTACTGAATATGTTGCTTTAATTTGGAGGTGTGGCCTTTTAATTTATAGTTATAGAATTTTTTTAAATTTATAGTAATATTTTTATTTATTCATTTAGAGAATGGATGAAGCCTTAAAGGAGAGAGTGTGACTTAGTTAAATGAATTGAACAAATTACTTGGTAAAGAGTAGAATATATGGTATGTGTAGGTAGGTGGAGGAGTAAGATGGTATGGTAATAAGTTGTTGGTTCGTAAAAAACAAAGACAATGCACATGGATGTATACAACATAAAATTAGTCCATGTAATCACATGTATATACGAGTAAGGAGTACAATTAGAAGTATTAAGATGATAAAATCTGCATTTTGAAAAATTTACTTGCACATTATTTGGTACATACCAAATTGTACATCAAAAGTTTGTACCGGCACTTTGATGATATACATTGACACAATGACATTTTAATCAAAAAAATTTATACTGATATTTTGCGTCATTGTAAGTCATAAGTGTACCGGTACAAATTCCTTGTGTATAACTTGGAATTGGTTTACACCAAATGGTGTACCCCTGACATAATTGAAATAAAATAGGTTAATTTAAAAAATTATTTATTTCGAACATTTAATAAGCACATCCACAACCCCTGACATTTAATAAGCACATCCACACTCATAACATGTATTCTTACATACACTACCAAAATGAGGTCAAATGGAAAAATTCGGTTAACAGGGTACCCCTGTCATATAAATGTTCGGAATAAGAACATTCCGAACATTACATGTCGATCGCTGACTGTTGACTGATCACACTGTCATAAAAAATTATTAGTGTGATCAGTTAACAGCCAGCGATCGACGATGACATTCCGGTGACTTAGAATGACAGATGGTACGTAGTGTGACACTAATAGTAGAGGTGGAATCAGATCAATTGCAATTTGGAATAATTTGGTTCAGATATCTTTCAGATATATGTTATAATCAGTTCGGATTGGTTGGTTAAATTTTGGAATGGGTTTAATTTGGTTCCACACACTTTCTGGATTTGGTTCGGCTTTGGGAGATCGGTAGAGATATAGTTCGAATATCAATCGGTTTGGATTAACTTTGGTTCAAATATATTTTAATTTGGGTATATTTTAGTTTCTGATATATATATTTGCATATATGTTATTTCTGAATTAAAATTTAATTATATGTTCATTATTTTGTCATATTGCACTAATCAATCTATCATCAATTTGTCTCCTCATATTATTTTATACGAGTATGTTTTTTTAATTATACTCCCTTTGTCCAAAATATCCTCCATTTTATCTTTTTAGGCATATTTTGAAATTTCGGATTACGAATTATGAAAGAAAATTATATTTAGTTCTGATATAAAATTAATATAATTAGATTACCAAATCACATACGATTTTGTTAAAATATGTTGAAATTGACTGAAATTGAATGTAATTAGGTAAAATTTAATTAAAATTAAATGCAATTCAAAGCACATATTTGGCCAACCATACAATATTGAGAGGGGGGTGAAAAAAATAGTTTTAACCGTGCTCTAGTTTGTATAAATTTTAGCTATTTTTTATGTAAGTTGTATTGTTCATTTCTAAACCAATTTATAAATAAAATATATTTAAAAAAAAGCTATGAAATTTTGCCTTTTGTTTAGATATGATGATTCATTTTGTGACGTAGGATATAATAATTTAAGTATATAACTAGCTGAAATGATAAAATAAAAGTAAGAATTTGAAATCACATGAATGTAATTGTTCACTAATGTACATAAATATAATATATTTATTGTCATGCAAAATCAGTTTTGAATATAATAGTTTCAGATCTTCTCAGTTTTGAGTCTTACTAGTTTTGAATCTAATTGATTTCAGATCTAATTGGTTGGTTCTAATTGGTTTCAAATTTAAATCGGGTATGTATATATTTAGTTCGATTTTGATTCAGTTCGGTTCAGAACATTTTAGTAATTTGCTTATTATAAGTTAGATATTCACTGTTCGAATCATTTTAGTTTTAAATTATTTGGTTCGGGTACTCGGTTCGAATTATGTTTTGACAGGTTTAATTAATAGTGTGGTAGCAATTGTAATGTGACAATATGATGAGTGTGGTAGTGTAACAATACCAATATGAACTCTTATCCTGGTTTTAAAACACTTAGAACTTGTTCTTTTCACTTGATCTGAATAATTTTGATCTGATTAGAATAAGTTCTGATTAAATATGATCTGAATGTAGTTATATTTAAAGTTACTTCTCATCTGATCTGGTCTTATATGATCAGATCTGAACTAAACTGATTCCAATAAAAAAAGTAATAAGAGTAAGTTAAATAGAATAGACTTTTAAGACTCCTATTTTGTTGTTTTTATAGGGTTTACAATTATCCAGGGAGATCACCCATTTTTTATTTGACCTCATACTCATATCTTTTCTAGTCATATTTTAAAAGCTTTGGGGAGAGTCAAGCCACTCCCCAATCAAGTCAATCAGGCTCGGCGATCGGGAAAAGCAAAACGGAATCAGAATTTGGCCGAAAAAGAAGCAAGGCTATGGATACCATGACAAATCACCACCGATAAAGAAGACTCTACTTCGAGGTAGTGGGGATGTTAGAATTTTAAATGACATAGCGTTCCTGATAAAAAATGACGAAAAAACGAAGTATTCTCTGAGTACCTCGTGAGGGGTGCAAAAAGTAACCCAATGGCCTTGTTGCCGTTTAGAGCAAACAAAGTCAAAGAAACCTATTTCATATGTTGAGGTGGATGTAGCAAAGTGGTTTCATGATTCGTTATCATCATCATAGCAAATACTACACGCTAACAAATATGTTGCTTCATTACAAGAACGATGAGTAAAATAAAAATTAAGATCTCCCGCACAGAGAATTTGGAGACGCTTACATTTCTCAATGATAGAGTTAATTAGAGTAAGACCAATCTATCCATAGGAGTACTATTGAGTGAATCAGCCACCTTTAGGGGTGTTCATTTGGTAAAATCAAACCAAATCGAACCGAAATTTTAGTAAACCGAAATTTTGGTAAAATTATATTTGTACGAAATACCGAACCGTATTAAATCGGTTCGGTATGGTAACTACCGAAATTATTTCGGTTTGGTCTTCGGTAATACCAAAAAAACCAAAAATTTCATTTTATTTTCATCTATACTTCACTTTTTTTATTTTCAATTTGTACCAGTAGCATGCAATCTCATTCAACATTTAAAGAAATTAGAAATATTTTATATTTTTTAAGCTATATTTAGTCAAAAATTACTTAGTTTTTCATATTATTAAAAGATTATCGAAGCACATGATTTTGATCATGTAAAAAAACTGAAATATAAAAAAGAAATCAAAAATTAAAAATACAAAAAGTATTCTATCAAAATATTCAAACCTTTAGCTCTCGGTAATTTATTGCCCTACGAAGTGAGGTCAATGTATTATTCATTTAGAAAAAATGAAACAAAAAATTGAAGAAAGAGTCAAATAGTAAGCATGCAAAAATTAAGCTAGATATTAAGTATTTTTTTAGAAATTAATATTGTGAATAAACGGAAGGATAAAATAAGGTAGACCACTATATGAGTTGCTAGGACTCGAGGTTAGAATTCAAACTTCAGAATATTTAAAATAATAAAATGGAATAATAATTTGGTATTCGGTAAAAACCGAATTACTGAATTACTAAGCCAAACCGAACCGAAAACCAAATTTTAGCAAAAAGAATGAAAAACTGAATACCGAACCAAATTATTCCGTTTGGTTTTGGTATGTACCGAATTTTTGATTTCGGTACGGTTTGGTCTGTTATTTACCGAATTGTGCACACCCCTAGCCACCTTACAATCTGTTTCTACAATTACTTGTTTCTAAACTTTAGTTTTGGTTTAGCTTAGTGCTTCCTTAATTGCAATGGCTTCTTTTTCACATCCCCAAAACTCCCTCTACATCTGATGTTCAAAATGTTAATCCTAACTATCACTATTTATGAAATATCATCTAGTTTTGTGATCATATTGTCAATGCAAAATTTAATTATACCAAATAATTCAAATAGCAACTTGACTATTCAAAATTATTATTTTAATTTGAATTGTATCAATATTTCATATCAGTTTTATTTCATTAATCATCAAAATTTGTTGATTTTAATTGTAAAAGGTCAAAAAAAAAGATGGCCAAAATCTTTGAGACAAAAATATAACTAAGTTTGGTTAGATGTGAAAATTTAATTTGGAACAAAGGGATTATGTAACTTTAGTTTATCTAGAAAATGGTTGAACTTTAACTTATCTAGAGGATAATTTTTTTAATAAATTGTGACATTAAATCTTTTTTTTATATTATTGAGATAATAATGACTCTACAATAGTAAGAATAACATATGAAAATAACATAAATGGTTTTTTAAGTCATTGTTAGAAGAAATTGGAAGAAGTTAGAAAAAATTAGATGAATTAGAAGAAATTTGAAAGAAATTTGAAAGAAGTTGGAAAAACTAAAAGAAGTCGGAAGAAATTGGAAAAAGTTGAAATAAACTAGAGAAAAAATTGAAAAATATTAAAGGTTAAGAATTAAAATTGAAATGAAAAAAAGATCTAAGTTTGGTTAGATGTGAAACTTAATTTGGAACAAAGCGTTTATGCAAGAACTATACAATGAATTGAGTATATATACATGCACTTTCTTGGTTTTATAAAGACTAATAGAGTATGTAGATAATTAAGGGTTGGTGATGAGGTGCATTTCATTTCATACCATACTTAACTTAAATTAGTGCCCTTTGTTCCATCTTATAACCTCTATATAAACACATACAAATTGTAGCAATGAAACAAGAAAACAAAACACAATAATTAATTAGCTTTGATTACAATATTAAAAAAGAAAATGGATTTGTTCATAACCTTTCTCGTAGGAGCTTTCATGGCTGCAACTTTCCTACTACTAACCTCTCTCAAAAGAAAAGACTCGAGCCGCGGACCGCCGGAAGTCGGCGGCGCGTGGCCCATAATCGGCCATCTCCACCTCCTCACCGACCCGCGCCCGCCGCACTTGATCTTGGGAGATATGGCCGACAAATACGGGCCGATGTTCCAAATCAGGCAAGGAGCGCATAAAGTGTTGGTGGTGAGCGACTGGCAAATAGCGAAGGAGATCTTCACGGTGAAGGACCGGTCGTTCGCCGGCCGGCCGGGGAGGATCGCGTCGGAGGTCATGGGGTACAACTATGCCATGTTCGGACTCAGCCCCTACGGCCCTTACTGGCGCGACGTCCGCAAGGTCGTGGTGGTTGAGCTCTTGTCCAACCACCGCCTCAACGAGCTCCGGCATTTCTGGGTCGCCGGACTGAAATCCCTCGTCGGAGATCTCCACCGCGCCTGGCTGGCAGAGAATCACGGCGCCGATGAATCTCAGAATAAGAGCGTCCGATATGTCAAGGTGGGTCGCTAATTAATTACTTGCATTCGCATACAATTTCCCTGGACTTTTGATATCATTTTACTACGTAAAATATACTTGGGTATATAATTTTCATTTTTTAATTTCACACTTATAATCAAATAAATTGAATTGAAAAATAATTTCAGTCAAACCTCAACTTAGAGAAAGAGAGAGTAGTATTTTTTATACTTAATAACAAAATGGAATAGAATTTATGAAATTCAAATTTTTATAATAATATAGAATTTACAATGTCATATAGCAATATTAGAAAATATTATAAAATACTACGGAGTAATACATAATGCCAAATTACGGATGTTCATACCACCAATACTTTTATTTAGAGTATAAATCATAGAATATTTTGTTTTTCGGTATAAGTTTTATACTTCACTCTTTTTTAGGTAGATTTCCTTTTAAAATCTTTAAAATATAAAAAAAAAATTCTTGGGTTTAAAAATGCACATTTAACTTTTTAGTTGGTTTTGTTCATTAACATGGTATGTGACATTGTGATTACAGGTTGAGATGATTGACATGATAAGAAGACAGATAATGGACATCCTGACGCAGATACTCTTTGGCGAGCACGCCGAAGAAGGGGGAAAAACTGGGAAGACACTTAGGAAATTCTTCGACCTTCTAGCGGTGACAACGGTGGGAGATTCGATCCCATGGCTGAGGTGGTTGGACATCGGGGGGCACGAGAAGGGGATGAGGAAGACGGCAAAGGAGCTAGACGACATGGTGGAGGGGTGGTTGCAACAACACAAGAGGGGGAGGGAACTGAGGAAGGAAAGGGGTGAGGAGTTGAGGAGAGAAGGAGAAGACTTCATGGATGCACTCATCACTCGCATTGAGACGGAGAAGGATTTCATGGATTCTGGGTTTGACTCTGATACCATTGTCAAATCTACTTGCTTGGTATGTTCTCTAATACTCTCATCGTCTCAAAATGGGCATCTCTTTAAAAACTACATATTTAGAAACTACATCAATTTTTTAATATATATGGTCGTAGGCTATTTTGGGAGCAGCATCGGATACAACGACGGTGACACTAGTGTGGGCCATATCCTTGCTCCTCAACAACCCCAGATGCTTAGAGAAGGTGAAAGCTGAAGTTGACAGCCAGATCGGGTCAGAGAGGGCCGCGGCCCCCTCTGACCTCAACAACCTACCCTACCTCCACGCGGTCATCAAGGAGACTCTCCGGCTGTACCCGGCCGCCCCGCTCCTGCTCCCGCACGAGGCCATCGAGGACTGCACCCTGAACGGGTACAGCGTCTCGAAGGGCACGCATCTCCTGGTGAACCTCCCGAAGATGCACCGGGACCCGAAGAACTGGGGGGACGCGGCCGTGTACAGGCCGGAGAGGTTCCTGGAGGAGCATGCGGACATCGACCTGAAGGGGAATCACTTCGAGCTGCTCCCGTTCGGGAGCGGCCGGAGGATATGCCAGGGGATGTCCCTGGCGCTGCAGGTGGTGGGGCTGGGGCTGGCCATGCTGGTCCAAGGGTTTGAGCTCAAGAGGGTTTCCGACGAGGCGGTGGACATGACGGAGTGTAGCGCCGCCACCAATATGAAGGCTACTCCGCTGGAAGTTCTTGTTTCTCCTCGCCTGCCTTCGCACCTCTATCAGAGCTGATAATCTTGGGTTTGGCGCCATTCAATTTTATTTACTTGCTTATTAATTGTACTCAATTAAGGCAACGTCTCATTAATGAAGAAATATATATAATGCCCAAGTTTGGTTTTTTCTCAATAACTTTCTATGCAAATATTCCGTATTATTTATCCATTGGAATTTTACTACTCCCCCGTCCCTAAATAAAGTTCCTCTTTCGTTTTTTCTTTGTCCCTAAATAAACTTCTCTTTTTCCTTAAAAAACCCTTTTTACCCCTTACTTTTTCATACTTTACCTATCACATCATACCTTTTTACTAATAATCTACCTATCACATCTTATTTTTACACATCACATCAAGGGTATTTTTGGAAAGTCAACACAAAAATATCTCTCCCTTAAATTCTCAAAAAGTCAAAAATGGAACTTTATTTAGGGACGGAGGGAGTATTTTTTTTATTAATTATTTGATAAAATACTACTACCATATGTGTACCATAAACTTGAATGGTCTTCGGGTATACAAAAGCGATGCAAATCAAAATCAAATTTTAATCCAGCCAAATTCGAAGATATGTCTGATAATACCAAAAGGATGTGTCGGAGATTTTGGCCTTATTTCTGACGAGAGTAGCATAGGAGGAGATTTTTGACTGATGAATTTAACGAAGTCATGAGAAAGAAAGGATGTAAATGATGGTTGAATCTGAATGGTTAGATCAGTTCTAAGGGTCGTAACAGATGAGGACATATCTTCGAATTTACTTAAATAGCACTAAAACATAATGACTTTCCCTAAATAGCACCACATGTGTTTTTCTTCCCAATGCAGCACTTTTAGTCATTATACATTAGTCATTATTCAAGCAAATATTCGTCATCACTGGACATTATAGACATTATTAAGTGCTATTTAGGGAAGAAAACAGTTTAAGTGCTATTTAGGAAAATGACTTAAATTTTAGTGCTATTTAGTACTCCACAAATATTTCATCCTATGATTGCTTAGTAATCCACTCTTATAATTGTGATAGGCACCATTATTGGGGGAAATAAAAGATAGTCCAAAAATTATGTTGATTGACTGTCATTTAAGCAAACTCATTAGCAACAAAATTTTTCTCTCTCATGACAAGGATAATTTGCACCTTCCAGTTCATGCGAATCTCCAACCAATTATATTTCTGAATTGCATCTCAGATTGGTCCTTAAATATCATTATTGCGCCCTTCTTCAATCAAATCCACCGCCCTCTTCAAGTCGCGCTAACATTTTTCAAATTCTTTGCCCAAGCTTGTTGGCCTTTGAGGATTATTGCCATGACAAAAACTTCCTCTACATGATTTGCCAGAAATTGGGAAGTAAAGCCAGTAATCCATTTTCCTTAATTACCAGATCTCAGATTACTCCACCTACATGCACCAGGAGCATTATTTCTCATACAACCATCTATGTCCAAAGTCATGAAGTCCTTGTGTGGTGCCTCCCATTTATATTCACCCTATGCCTTAGAAAGAGGAGATATCCCATTCCCACTCACCATTCATCATTCACATCTTTCTCTATGTTTACCTTTCTCTTTCTAACTAGGGGTATCAAAATCAAACAAAATTCGCTAGGCAATTTCTTCTGTAGATCTAAAGTCCGTGCTGATTATATAGACCTTAATACATTTGTAATATAAAAGAAGCGAGTCTTTTTGGGTTTGTGGAGGCTTGGACTTGTCTTGTTGGCCCGGCCCATGTGATGTAACCCTAGGTTGTTTTCCTCCTATATATTGAGCCTTGTACTTGTAATTCCGTGAGACACGACAAGTGAAATAAGAAAATCCTCCTGTTGCAGCCATGGATTAGGGAAACCGAACCACGTTAAATTCTTGTGTGTCATCCGTGTTCCGTTTCTCGTAGATTATTTGTGTGTGTTGTGTGTTTATTTCCCAACAAGTGGTATCAGAGCCTACGAGAACACAAATTGTGAGAAAATTTGTCGTCTAGGTTTGCAGATCTGCGCCGCTGTGAAGGAGATTACTGCCGCTGGTTCGAGCAGAGGTGGACCGGAGCAGCGAAGGAGCTGCCGCCAAGTTGAGGAGCCGCTGCCGCCTTCAGTCGCGCAGCCCAGAATCGCCGTCAGCCGCGTGCAGTGGAGCAACTGCTAATCCGTCCAGGCGCCACCGCAGAGGAGTCGCCACCAAACGCCGTCGCCGTCGAACCAGATCTCCATCCGCGTGCAGTAAGCCGCGTCGAGCGGGGAGCGCATCCGCCGTCCAGAACGCATCACCGTTGGATAGGCTGTGCAGAAGGCAGTCCAGCCGCCAAATTCCAAAGCCATCGCCGCCGCCGCCCTAATTGAATCGAAGAAGAAAACAATAAAAAGGGGTTGGGCCGTGTCTGTCAGCCCATTTTTGGGGTTTGTTTTTCCTTTTTTTTGTGGCAGGTGCGGAAGGATTAAAAAAGTGGGGAAGGTGCAGTAGGCCAATTATTTCAATTGGTCAGTCCATTATTCTTTTTTTTGGGAGTTTGGCTTGAATTTGGTGTTACTCGTGGGCTGCAATTGGTGGGTGGATATTGGGCTGATTTGTTTTGGCTAATTTAATTGGTGTGGTGGGCCTGATTTTCTGACGAAATTACCAAGATCTGAAATTAGTTGTACCGGGTATCTCGTCTAGTCGTGTGATATGGCAGAAGACGGGAAGTTCCGATATGAGAAGTTCGATGGTACAGATTTCAGTTGGTGGAAGATGCAAATTGAAGATTTGCTGGTTCAGAAAGATTTGGACGTGGTTTTGGGTGACAAGCCAGAAAAGATGTCAGATGCAGATTGGGCAGGTTTGGATCGAAAAGCAATGTCCGTGATCCGTCTCTCGTTGACCAAGAATGTTGCCTTCAACATTCTGAAGGAGAAGACAGCAAAGGGAATTATGGACGCACTGTCTAACATGTACGAGAAACCATCTGCAGCGAATAAAGTTTTTTTGATTAGAGAGCTGGTGAACACAAGGATGAAAGAAAGCACTTCAGTTACCGAGCATATCAACAAGTTAAATTCGATCTTAACCAGACTTGCGTCAGTTGGCATTAAGTTCGATGATGAAGTTCAAGCTTTGCTACTACTATCGTCTTTGCCTGATAGTTGGTCCGGAACGATTACAGCGGTTACCGGTTCAGTGGGACCTGATGGATTCACCTTTGATCAGATTCGAGATCTCGTTCTTGGCGAGGATGTCAGAAGAAAGAGTCTAAGGGAGTCATCTGGTGAATTGCTTCATGTTGGTAGAGGCAGAAGAAATAGCAGAGGTAGTGGGAGCGGGAACAGACGAAGGAGTCAGTCGAAGACTCGCGACAGCTCAGGTGTAACGTGCTGGAAGTGCAAGGAGGTAGGGCATTTTAGGAATCAATGCCCGAATGACAAGAAAGTGAACATTGCTGAAGGTTCTGCGAGTGACGAGGAAGTCACTCTGACTTGTTGTGAGGAAAGCAATGTGGATTCCTGGGTCATGGATTTTGGTGCTTCATTTCATGCCACCCACAGCGGTGAAGCATTGCAGAATCTGGTTATTCAAGATTTTGGAAAGATACGACTAGCAGACGACAGAGCTCTTGAGGTGACGGGCATGGGTGACATAGTGCTGAGGACCCCAGTCGGTTTCTGGACTTTGAAAGATGTCAGAGTTGTTCTAGCCTTGAAGAAAAGTTTGATTTCTGTCTGGCAGTTGGACGAACAGGGACACGAGGTGAAGTTCAGAGATGGGCAGTGGAAGGTCGTGAAGGGAAATCTTGTCATGGCCCGCGGAAGGAAGAGTGGTTCGTTGTATATGGTCGACTTACCATCTGAGGGAGTGACCGTCCCAGTTCAGAAGAGAAACAAAGTACGGTTCACATAGTCTCGTGGACAGAATAAGGTTGTCTATGCAAGAGAGAAACCTAGAGCCACAGGTCAGACTCATGATGAACGAGCGATGAAAGGTTCAAGGAGGCCAGTCAGAGGTATTTGTGGCAGTGGGAGCTCAAGAGGCGCTTCAGCCAAGTTGCCTAGAAGACAGTGGGTCAGGAGAACCAGTATTCCAGCTGTTCGAACATCTCCAGAAAATTTCTTGCTGAGTACGGAGATTGTTTGTTCTCAGGATGTTCCAGGATCCGGCAGTGTGCGTCTGCAGTGGGAGCCGGTAGGGACCGAGGACGAGTCAGGGGCAGATTTAGCCGTGACTGATGTGTTGGAGCTTGGGAGAGCTTCAACGGGCCTTTCAGTTGTCTGATGAGAGGGCCGCTGCAATAGGAGAGCTGAGGAAGATTACTCGATGTACAGGCGATCGTGGCGGATGGCAGTTGATGATTATCAAGCCTCCAAGTGGGAGAATGTTGGGTTTGTGGAGGCTTGGGCTTGTCTTGTAGGCCCGGCCCATGTGATGTAACCCTAGGTTGTTTTCCTCCTATATATTGAGCCTTGTACTTGTAATTCCGTGAGACACGACAAGTGAAATAAGAAAATCCTCCTGTTGCAGCTGTGGATTAGGGAAACCGAACCACGTTAAATTCTTGTGTGTCGTTCGTGTTCCGTTTCTCTCGTTTCTCGCAGATTATTTGTGTGTGTTGTGTGTTTATTTCCCAACAATGAAGTCCTTGTGTGGTGCCTCCCATTTATATTCACCCTATGCCTTAGAAAGAGGAGATATCCCATTCTCACTCACCATTCATCATTCACACCTTTCTCTATGTTTACCTTTCTCTTTCTAACTAGGGGTATCAAAATTAAACAAAATTCGCTAGGCAATTTCTTCTGTAGATCTAAAGTCCGTGCTGATTATATAGACCTTAATACATTTGTAATATAAAAGAAGCGAGTCTTTTAAAAAAATCACATGTAAATTCATAAAAAATGTGAGAAGATCTACATTTTAAACGTGAACCTTAGGAACATATAAGTATCACTCAAATGGTTGTTTCCAAGGAGACCCTATTTCATTTTCTCTTCCCACTTATGGGCCAACATTATTTCATAAGGAAGATTCGGAAGCAAGTGAAGAGGGCCCAAATAAAATCTAAGGTTCATACCAGCCCAAGACCAAACATTCATAACTGGATAATTCGGAATTTCTTGGAAGACTAATGGGCCGGGTAGAAAAACCAAAGACAAAATCTAGAAGCGTCCCGTCTCGAACTTTCTAGGGTTGATTATCTTCCTCCCCTGCCAAAACCCATCACTCAACAGTCAACACTATCCACACTCCGATTCTTCATTTCTTGCAATAATCCCAGGTATGTTTCATTCCCTTGCTTCTTGCTGATATGAATTGAAAGAATTATCTTTGAATTTTGCGTTTATTATCATTCGTCTTTCTTTCTCCAAATCAAGGTCCGATAAGAATGGCGTCAATTCAGTTAACCGCCTCCGCCATTTCGGCAAAGGGGTTTGTTTCCTTTGATGGGAGTCTTCGGAACACCGGAAAGATCGCATCTTTCGCTCCTTTCTCGAAGAGCTCAAGTAGCTCCTTCCGGCCTCTCGTCGTCAGGGCCGCCACCGCCGTTGCTCCTAAGGTAATCCCCATGAATTCTGTGAGAATATCTTTCTTTTTTTTTCTTCCCAAGTTTGTAAAAGATTCTGTTGAACATTGTTTGGTGTAATTGTGGGTAACTTTTCTTGTAGATGGATGGACCCTGTATGAGATGATTTTTTTTCTTTTCTTTCTGATTTATGAGTATTTGTTTTGTAAGATTAATTGATTTTTATGCAGTACACTTCACTCAAGCCACTGGCTGATAGAGTGTTGGTGAAGATAAAGACAGCTGAGGAGAAGACGGTGGGAGGCATACTGCTTCCATCTTCAGCACAATCAAAACCCCAAGGTGGTGAAGTTGTTGCGGTCGGAGAGGGCCGAACAATCGGGAAGACCAAAGTTGACATTAGTTTGAAGGTAATAATTATTGAATATGATGGAATGGAATGAAGCTAGTCTTGAAACTTATTCAGTGCTCAAGATTTTCCAATCTTGTGCAGACTGGAACTAAGGTTGTGTATTCAAAATATGCCGGGACGGAGGTGGAGTTCAATGGAGCTAATCATCTCATTCTGAAAGAGGATGACATTGTTGGCATTCTTGATACTGATGAAATCAGTGACATGAAACCTCTCAATGACAGGGTTCTAATAAAGGTTTGTCATTTATTGTACTCGCGCATTACTCTCTTTAATGTATCTGCATAATGAACCCTCCTTGTTCATGTACCAGGAAGAAAGTCATGTTTCAAACACATTTTTTTCCGGATAAAAGTGTGCAGTTTGATCAAATGTTTGAAAATGATTTGTTAAATTATTTTTGCATGTAACTTGCTGGTTAAAAGAGTCACATACAAGTTAATCCAACAAATAAAATTAAAAAATATATATGAAGCTGATTCATGATTTATCATAGTTGAATCTGGTGAAGTTTAAAAAGTTTTACATACGTTTAATTGGATTCTTATTTTGGGACATCCGATGTATTTCATTATGAGTTGCTGAGCTCTGTTTACTCCATGCAATATCCTGAAAGATTGAAAGTTGCATTGCATTCTGTTTTAGGTTGCTGAGGCAGAGCAAAAAACTGCAGGAGGATTGCTTCTCACAGAGGCTAGCAAAGAGAAACCTTCCATTGGAACTGTAAGAAATTCCTTCCTCCCATCCAAATGCCTGTTTTAAATGAGTTATTTTGCGTGGTTAAATTGATTTTACCCATCAAGTTTTTGTCACCTAAGGGTGACTAAATTTTGTTGATATAATTCTTCATAGCCAAATAAGTCGATGGTTATGATTCGTTCTTATGGAGCTTTTTGATTAACAACAGGTTGTAGCTGTTGGTCCTGGACCTCTTGATGAAGAAGGGAAGAGGAAAGCATTATCAGTCAATCCTGGAAACACTGTACTCTATTCCAAGTATGCCGGCAATGAGTTTAAAGCCAGCGACGGTTCTGATTACATTGCGTTAAGGGCATCTGATATCATGGCTGTCCTCTCTTAGTTGCCTGAAATTTTCTTAGTGACTTCTCCTCTGTCTTGGCCTAGATAATGCCAATCTTCATGCTTGAGAGTAAAATGTTATTACCCATAGTTGGTTGAAGCACTGCAGTGTAAACAAAGATTGATCTTTTAAGCAACTCTCTACTCATATTATGGGAATTCCATTGGTTTTATTGTGTTGTCTTGAAGCTAGTCCAGAAGTTTTCAAGTATTTAACCTTCTGTTACCTGAGTTTTTCTTTGGCAAGAACACATAAAACACAAAATTTACAACTTGTCTTAACATGTCCATTAACACTATGTTTGGTTCAAGGAATTTGAAAAGGAAAAGAAAAGAAAATGGAGTGGAAAATCATTTTTCTTGTTTGGTTAGAGGGGAAAAGAAAGGAAAAGTGGAAGGAAAAGAAAATGAGGAGGCAAAATGTATCAGGTGGATGGAAAACCAAATTCCTCCCATTTTGGTGAGGAAAATGAGAGAAAATCATTTTTTTTTCTTTTCCTTCCAAAATCCTTGAGCCAAACACAGTGTAAAAGTGACACTATTATGTGGATCAAGAACTGAACACAAATGATGCATTTGAAAATTTTCACACATGTTCAAAAGTGGTCTAGAGATATTCATTCCTTCCCAGGTTTCAGGACAAGAAAAAACACTTGTGGAGGGGCACAAACAAAAACCTAAAAACTGGACAAAACATTATACAAATGCAAATCCCTCTTCTGCTCTGAAAGCAGCTTTACATTTCCCAGCAAAAACAAATCTTCAAATGAAAGTGCTTCAAGATCTTCATGTTGAGTCTTTTTGCTGCTCAATCAAAGTATACATATATATTTATATTTATGTTTATATTGATATGTATGTCCCAGCTACTCCATTACCAGCTTTGGAAAAAAGGGCTTTTAAACATTAAAATGCATATTACCCAGTTAGCCTCTGAATCTTGAAACTTTCACATGTTTTTAAAAGAATGTTTGCAGGTACTAGTAGTTGGGGTGTATAGTAGTTTCATCATCATCATCATCATCATCTCCATGCACTACCGCTATCGGTCCCACTGCAAGCTTGATTTGGACCAGGCCCAAGATCTCCATCCAAACTCATCTGCTGCACTTCTCCAGTAGACAGTATCTTTATGCTTTGTACACAGCTCACAAACTCTCTGAAATCAATAAAGTTGTTAACCCTTTTATAACTGTAACATTGATGGAGCTTTAAAAAAGAGTCACTGTGAACAATGTTTTTTCTGGTCTGGGTAAATAATGACCTAAATCAAGAAAAAAAGACTTACTCCCAAGGATCATCACCAACGAGCAATATATCGTTCTCGTGATCTACATAGACAAGCTTCCAATCTGTTCTTTGTGGATCTTCTAATTGGCCTTCGATCCCAAACATGCGCGCCAGATCCTGCCTTAGCTCATCATACCCCTTGTAACGTGTCACGTCAATCGTTCTCCCTACCGATCCTCGCTTTTGAACCTTTCACAGTTTTCAAATTCCAACACTTTTTACTACCATTCGCTTTCGAAAACCAGATTTTCAGAAACAAATGCACATATCTTTTGAAAACGCAACAGAAATAAGTTGTGATGAGCAGTGAGAAGAACAAACCTTGGTGTAGGTTCGCATGCGCGGAGTCTGGTTGGTCCACAAACTGGCCCCACCATTCAGGACGCTAGCCTCATTGTTGATCGCAACATCATTGGAACAGCCAGCTTTGAAAGACATATTGGGCAGCCCAAACGACTGAGAATGGATCCCAGCACTGGACAACTCAGTGTCAATATCCCTAGGAGGAGAGTTACCATAAGTGGCAAACAGGTTTTGCATATCCTTCCCAGAGTCATAACCCCTTGACAGCAAAGCATCCGGCGGAAGGCTATCGATATTAGCAGTGGAAGAAGGCATGCTGTTCCTGGAATGGGACTGGATGTCCGCCCCATCCAAACAGAACCCGCCGGGTAAGGAGAAGTTCTGGTGGAGCCCACTGGCGTCCAAGCAGTATGAAGTCGCGGACGACGCCGCGTCCAAGTTGTTGTCTGTCCCTTTGGACACGATGGGCAAGTCACGTTTCGGCGGAACGTCGCACTTTTGAGGTGGCTCGACTATGGAGTCATCATCTAATAGCACAATCTGAGGTGGTGGTTGTTGTTGTTGGTGGTGGTGGTGGTGGTTGTTCCTGTTCATGAAGGTGGATGGAAACACCTGGCAGTTATTCGTGGAGGGCGAGCTTGACCGCAGCCGATTGTCTCCATCAGTGAGCCCAGAGTGAGCTTTCTGCGGCGGCGGCGGCGGCGGCTTTTGCGGGCCCTGAGGATGTTGGTTCGCTGGGAATTTCGGAGATTGGAGCGGCGGCAGAGGTTGCGAAAGCTGGCGGCTTTGTTGCTGTTGCGGAATAAGTGGGTCCACATTCGAGTTTGAGCTAACCGGAGACAAGAGCTGCTGCTGCTGTTGTTGTTGTTGTTGGAGTTTGTGTAGCATCTGTAGTTGGAGCTGATCAGTAGTGAGGTTGTTCTGTTGTGTTTGTAGTGGCGGCGGCGGCGGCCTCTGCTGCATTAAGCTCTGCTGTAGCAACTGCTGCAGTGGAGAAGCCTGCTGCAGCTGTTGCTGCTGCGGAAACGGCAATTCTTGAGGTAAGGACGTGTTTGGGAACGCAGTTTTGATAGCCGTTTGCGAGTTCAGCGGCGGCAACTGCACGTTTCCGGTAAGCAATTGTTGCTGCTGCTGCTGCTGAAGATGAGGCAGGTTCTGGTTTTGGGTTAAACTCTGGTTTTGGGTTAAGTTCTGGTGTTGCGGCAAGTTAGAGGTAATGACGACGTTGTTCAGACCGTTGAAATTCAAATTCTGTTGTTGCTGTTGTTGAAGTTGTGGCGGCGGCTGGTTTAGTTGGTTGGGTTTGTTGAACTGGAGATTCTGTTGGGGGAAAGCAGCGGGCGACTGGAAGTTCATCAACCGCGACTGGTTGTCAATGCCGCCACCGCCGCCGCCACCGAGTAACGAACCATTGGTTTGGTTTAAAAGTCCTGTTTGGTTGATGTTCTGTTGTTGCATGCTCATCCATTGGACTAAGCTCAATCCGGGGAACATGGAGCTCGAAGCGTCTTTTATGCCAAACTCGTCCCCGATCCACGGCATCCCCCCACCACCTCTTCGGAATATATTGTCCATATCGCCCTCGTCGCCCAGAAACCCGGGCTGCCTGGGAAACTTAGGCCTAAAAAATGGTGGAGGGCATATGTAGAAAGGTGTGACAACCGGTTCGATATCCCATATCGATACCCGAGCCGGACGGTCCCCGGCGGTCGATTCATCCCACCCCACCTATGAAACGCGACGGGTTTATACGGTTAATAACCGAAACAGCCCGAACCAAAAGCTCAAACTTGTAGGCCCAGAAAATGTTGTAATCATACCTGAAGATTGCGCCACTGAGAGTTTTTCCAACGAACGGGATCGAAATCGCTAATGCCGGTAATGGTGCCCATGTACCTACGGACCCCGGACTCCTCGGTCTCAAACATCATCCGAAACCGCATCCCTAGGGACACTTGAGTGTACATAGCCTTGTTATACTTGGCAAGAGGGATCACAAATTCAGAGGGACTAGCCCTACAAGTTTTGGTCAACAAAATTCAGTTTTTTTGATTGACATTGTCAAGAAACCAATTCAACCAAAAACTTATGGTAACAGACCTAGTAAATATCATTATTATTACTATTATTATTACCTGGGATTGTAAAAGATGGTAAAGGGGCTGTTATTAGCGGCAGCATGAGCAGCAGCGGCAAGTATACCGATATGCATGCTGTCGCTGGAAATGACCGATGAAGAAAGGGCGGGTTGCTGCCGGTTCGCGCGCCGTATACCCAACAGAAGCTGAGACTTTTCATCCCTATGTAACACATTTACCAGCTCAGTGAAAAGAGGATAAAATACCTTTGTTTTTTTCCTTTGTGAGTAGAAATTTGCAGTGGTTTTTATTTGTATTTACCTTATGAAAAGGACAGCATCACCAGCACAGAGTCTTTTGGAGGACACAAAAACACTCCATCCAGTAGTCAATAAGTGCCTTTTCGGTTGCCCTATTTGTTAGGCATCAAGAAACTATAAGGCTGTGTATTTGGAACACAGACAATGCTAGGAAAAGAAAGTATCAAAGGAGTAAACAAATTCCCATTTTTGTGGATTTGGAATTAGTTTTCCACTTTACATGTTTGATAATCCAAGTCTATGGACGCTACCTCGATATATATGTCGAAAAGTCCATGTTTGATCATGCAAGTCTCTGGACACTATCTCCTGAGCCGGAGGCTGCATCGAGTAATCCTATCCAAACAAACAAAAGAAAAACTTGGGGTAAAGAAACCGAACAAGAAACTTGTTTTTAGTGTCTACCAACTCAAAGTTTTGATTTTTTTAATACCAGAGGTGGGAAAATCTTCTCAGCAGCGCGACGAGGAACAGAAAAACCACCATGAGTGCTTGTATCACTAGCTGTGAGTGTCTTGCAGAAGAACTCAGAAGGTTGTCTGTTTTGCTTCAGGCCCATGTCGGATATAAGCAACGCTTCTTGATCATACTGTACAAAGAATTCGTTGTTAAAATGATTGAGGTGAATGGACATAGTTTCTTGAGATTGGAATGTCATATCGGAGCGTTTCTATCATAGCTGACCTACTTTGTTTACAGGTTGAAGAGTCATTTGAGCATACACTTCATCGGATTCTGTATCAGCCTGCATAGAAAACAAAACATATGATTCCAAGAACCAAATTACTTGTCGAAAATTTGGCCTTTACCAAATGGGCTCAAAATCACATGAAATCCACTCAAGATGAGTGGAGAAATTTCAAGAATTGGGAGTTCCCCGGAAAGAGGAAATTCCAAACTTAGGGATACAGCAAGATGGAAACAGCCTATAGGGGTAAGGTACACGTACACTTGCCCCTCTACATATCCTACTTTTGTGGGACTTTACAACAAGATTTAGGGAATTGAGTGAGAAAAAACCATACATGTAAGGTGACACTGTGGAGCATGCATATCAACTTGGAAGGAAGGTTTGGATAGTTTGGAATTCCATCGGTCTCCTTTTGCATCGACGCTGCAACCTATGAGAGTTGTTATCAGTATATAAAACAACACGATTTCATAAGATATGCTGTTATTTTTCAATAAGTTTTAAAAAGAAAAAGTTCTTGTGCAGTTCATTTTTGTTAACATCTTCATCTTCTTGTTCAATCAAATGGATGAAATTGAACATACCTGTTCACTGTGGCCTTGAGGAAAATAAACCACAAGGCTCCCCACAGCTGGCAGCGAAACCAACGGACCGGCACAGGCATGCCACAGCTCTGAATTTATCACCTTCCTCTCTATCACAATTACAAAACAAACAAAAAAATGAAATCTTTACAAGTTTCAAGAAAATGCAAGCGAAGATTGCAAAATTGTGAAACAGAAAAGGGGGAAAAAGGGAAATGAAGAAACACCTTCTCCTGGATTTGCAATGTACCCATTTGATGGAACCTTCATTTCTACAGAAAAAAGTATGAAGAAATCCCAAATCTTTGCCGAATCCCAAACCTATCTCCCCCACCAGAATCCAAAAGAATCAAATCAAATGATTCAAATCTCTTTCCGTCTTCAATCAGTTACTTGAAAATGCAAAAGTGAAAGACTTTCTGCACTGCGCTGTGCCTTTACTCCTCAGTAAAGGCCCCTAATTTCAACTGAGCTTAAGTCAATGGGGACTCAACAAACAGGCCTTGTTGTTACCTACAAATTTCTTGATAATGTTGAAAAAAGAAGCTCAAAGAATCCATATTTTTTTTCTTTGGGTACCCTAAAGTACTGCCAAAGTTTGAATCTTTCGTGTCGCCCAAATCAGCTCCCCTTCTTCTCCACTAGAAGACAAGAGATCATGAGCTCAGCCGCTTGCGGCGGAGGGAAACGGCTAAACCTGGCCGGATTTTCAAGAAACCAGCAAAAGACCAGAAAAATGAAAATTCCAAAAAAGGGGGAAATTAAAAGCTGCTGGAAACACAGCAGGAAAAAGGGCGGTTTGGGAATCGAGATCAAGGGGCGGCGGCGGCGGTGGGGGGTTCTGAAAAGTTGCCGGAAAATCCGACGCCACAGAGCGGGGAGGTGCTTTATAGAGAAAGCCAATACCCGCTGCTTTGCATTGTAATTACGGTGATATATACGGAGTACTGCGCTAATGACGCCGGCCGGCAAATAATTTGGACAGAGTAAAATAATTAATGATGGGATTATGTTTGTGTTAAGTGGGATTAGTACGGTGATTAGGAGAGTGTGGTAGAAGAGAACAAGCCGACAGAAAATGGACTGGAGATGGCTAAACAAAGAAATTACACTGCCGTGTTTGGTTCTACCGTGGCATTGTCACTGTTATTCCACGCTCTCTCTCTCTCTCTCTCAAGTCTCACTCTCTCTCTCTACTAATCAACCAAAAAACTTTCTTGATTCATTGGGATGATAGCAATTGATTTTTCTTTTTGGTAAGTTGGGATGGTAGAAATTGATTGAAGGCAACTTCTTATTCCCAATAAAATATTAAAGCAAGAATCTTTTGATATTGGTTATCAATGTCAAAAATGGTCCAAAACACATGCACTATTTCGTTAGTAAAATTTATGATTCTTTACTCATAAATCACTACAAAGTAAGTCCAAACCCCCTTACACGAGTATAATTACTTGGGCCGGATAACACTTGGCCAGGGTATCTCTCAAGTGCAATAGATCACTGAAGGTGTTTTCACTAAAGTCTTCTACCTCGGGTATATTATTCGACATCTAATTGAATTTCCCTCTAATCTTTTTGTAAAAGTTGATGCACGGTTGTAAAGTCCATCTATTGTGTTGATCGATTTCGGGATTTCAAAAAAAAGAAAAAAGAAAATTAGAGTCAAAAGATACGGGGTTGCTACAGTAGCAAAGTGTGATGATTCGTTTCACTACGTGTAACTAGATGAGCAACTATCCGGAAGGAGTTAGAAAAAACTACAAGTTAATTTATTTCAACCCAAATGAACATATCCTTAAAATGGTAAAGTCGTGGTGGACAATAAGGCTGTCTATAGCCACATCAGCATTGTATGCGTTCACCATCTCACTCAATTCACACTTGTAGTGTCTCACTTTCATTGCAATGATTACACTTTTATCAATTTATGTTCAAATTAAATTCAACTCCCTCCGTTCCACAAAACCCTTCTTCTTTCGTTTTTTTGCTTTCCACAAAACACTTCCACTTTCTATTAAAAAACTACTTTTACTTTACTTTTTCATGCCCTACCTATCACATCATACTTTTTCACTAATAACCAAACTATCACATCTTACTTTTTCCCATCACATCAGGGACAAAATTGGAAAGTCAACCAAAATTTCACTTTCCTTATTTTTCCCCAAAGTCAAAACCAGAAGGGTTTTGTGGAACGGAGGGAGTATCTTTTATAAAAGAATAAAAAAGTATTTTTTATGTTTTCGGGTGTATATTTTCTTTCGATTTTTTTTGTTCGGAATTTTAATTTAATTTTAAAATACATACATAATGCACATGTTGCATATCATCAACACACTGTTAAAGTTTTTTCGCAAAGAGGAAAATAAATTTAAAAAAAATACACGTGATTATTATATTGATTATTGTGCAGAACATTATTGTTATTTTTGTCAACTGGGGACGATTTTCTTCCTTGGGTTAAGACATTTTTTTTATCTACTAAGGACAATTTTTGTCTAAGGGACCCCAAGGGGAGGGTGGGGTTTGGTACAAGCCCTTTTATTTCATGATTTTTTACCACTTAAAGAGGTATATATATTAGGTATAAAGTGCAATTCATTAAACACATAATCATGTGCAATTTGGTTCAATATTTAGAAATGTGGTGAGAATTTAGGGCCCTACCCAAAAATAAGTTTGGAGGACAAATTTATGGCCCTACCCAAAATAATACGGATTATACTCCTTTAAATTTCATTTTTTATACGGAGTAATACACATTTTCATTAATCTATTAAAATTCTTTATTTAGGAATATATTCATTAACCCTTTTTTAAAAAAATAACATGATCCAAGACATTTCCTATTTCATATATACGTTCCTAAAGAATTAGGATTCACACAAAACAAAGTAAAATTTTAAATTTTTTCATTCATTTTATTTAAAGATTGGTATAAAAATAAAAAAAAATTAAACTCTCATATTTAAAAACTACATCGGAAATTCTATAAAATAAGAGGTGATAAGACTCTCATAATTAGTCTCCGACTCTATGATACTCGCTCCGTCCCTAAAAACATAGGAGGTTTTGATTATTAAAAAATTTAATGGGAGTGTATTTTGGTGCTGGGTTTTCAAAAATATTATTTTTGTGATGGGTAAAAGTAATGAATTTATCGGTAGATTAATAGTGAATAGATGTGATGTGATAGGTAAGTTAAGAATTAGTACGGATAAAAGTGACTTTTAGTAGAAGTGAGAAAAGCTTTTTAGAACGGATAAAAAAAGGAGAAAGGTTTTCAGAGACGGATGAAATATTACATAATCAGCTTTAGGGAGTATATGAGGAAAAAATACTAGTAAAATTTACACTAAATAGCACTAAAACTTATATATTTCCCCAATGTAACACTTTAATTTTTTTATTCACTAAATAATACTTAAATAATGTCTAGTGGCGGAAACAATGTTCAGTGATGGTGGACATTTAGCTAGAACAATGTCTAATGGTGGTGGACATTTACTACTTGAATATTGATCAATGGAATTGAACAGTGGTACTACATTGTAAAATAAAAACATATGGTACTACATTGGAAAAATCACTATGCTTTAGTACTATTTAGGTAATATCCCCAAAGTATTATGTCATATTTGGCATAAAGTACCGTTTCTGAAATAGTTTTTAAAAATTTAGAATCATTTATGTACTCGTAATATTTTAGAGAGTAATTCCATAAAAGGTCTCCCGTTATAGGTCGTTTTACATATTTAGTCCCTACATATCAAATATTACTAATTTAGTCCCTATTTATTAGATTCATTTTCACGAATGGTCCTTTATTAACATTTTTATTAAGAACGTGGATAAAATTGTAAATTCATACTCCTTTCTCTCCTCAATTAAGCTTCCTCCCTCCTCTCGTACTCTTTCCCAAACTCCTCGTTGAGTTTGAAACACTAAACCCAAAACTGAAATGATCACTCCTCTCTCAATTATCCTAAAATCAAAACCAATAAGCTTTATGGATGAGTTTTATCGGTTAGTCTTAAGAAATTGCAAATAAAATAAACATTAAAACTCATCCATGAAGGTTACTGGTTTCAAATTTAGTTCCACCAGTTCGACAAACAATTAGAGAAGAGTGATGATTTCGGTTTTGGGTTCAAAGCTTCAAACTCAGCGACGTGTTTGGGAAAGGAGTACGAGGGGAGAGAGGAAGCTTAATTGAGGAGAGAAATGAGTGTGAAGTTACAATTTTATCCACGTTCTTAACGAAAATGTTAACAAAGGACCATTCGTGGAAATGAATCTAAATAATTGGGGACTAAATTAGTAATATTTGATATGTATGGACTAAATATGTAAAACGACCTATAACTGGGCCGGGGAGCTTTTATGGAATTTACTCTATTTTAGAATTGAGGATAAAATATAAAAATACATATAATTAGAGACTATTTTGATAGAATTTAGGATGAGATAGGGAAAACTGGATTGGGTAATAAGACATTTGAGCTGAACCACATTAAAAGATTAAATCCAATAGATTAGTTAGTTCAACTCATGAGCTTATATACCGATTATTTTAACTCTTGAACTTTCGATGTGGGATATTTTGACTCGACAAAGGATTGCATGTGTAGAAACTATGAACTTTATGAACCAGCTGGTACCGTAGATATCCGATTTCATATGATGACATTACATTCTTATGTAAAAAAACCTTGGTAAATTTAATTCAAATTTATTTCTCTTGAAATATAATTATAAGGTATTATATTTTTATAAAATATTTATGTATAAACGTAAATATCAACGGTCAAAATATCACTCTAAAGATCGTGTAAAGCGAATAAAAAACTTATTTTAAGATGGAATAGGGATGATTTAATTTGTGTAATGATCTTATTCCAAGTATTGCATACATATATATACTAGTAAATGATATTTTTTGTTTAATTTATTTGATTTTAGATACTCATTTTGCAAAGGAATTGCAACCACTTTTGAGCTACAATGACGACTTCGATCATGGGTCATCCATTAATACTTCATTCCAAGTTGTATTGGTAGAAAATATTGAAAATTCCCTTTCTATTATTAAAATTATATTGTGTTAAAATTTTGGTGGATCGAAAACGTACAACGGGTGGAATATCAGATAAAAGTAACTAACTTGCATATAAAGTCGGAAACCACTATTCTAACACAAAAGCTTAAGCTTTGTTTGGAAAAAACGTTTTGGATAAAATTTTATCTGATATTCCACCCGTTGTACGCTCATGCCAAACGGGGCTAAGATAATAGGTAGAGCATCACTCTTCTATATATATGCTAGTTGTATTCTTATTTATTTTTAGGTGTGGGAACTCTAACATATTGCAAATAAAATACTTAGATCAATTTTAAAAATAAAATAAAGACAGAGCCAGCCACATTTTAAAGTAAAACATAAAAGAAAATACACATGTTAACATACTTACATACTTCTCAATGTTAGAGTGCTTCCCGCATCGAAAGTTCAAGAGTAAAATAACCAGTATATAAGCTCTGATACTGTTAGAGTACATCTCACATCGGAAATCCAAGAGTAAAATAATCGGTATATAAGCTCTAGAGTTGAGGAAATTAATCGATACCATATACCCATTATTTTTTCTTCACACTTTTCTGATGTGGGATATTCTTTAACAATTGCTTAGTCCACTAGTCCCGATAACCAATAATGTGAAAGCATCCATTTATATCGATCATGACCCACTGATCAGGCCCGTCAATCCACAATGCTTACACTAATAGTTTGGCTTAAGAAATTAAGAATCAAAAGAAAAGATAATAAATTTTTCTCGATTTCCTCACTAAAATGAGAAAATCTTTACTTAGTGAATTTATCTAAATAGGACTAAAACATAATGACTTTCTTAATATAGGACCATATGTTTTTTATTTCCCAATGTAGCACCATTGGTTATTATTCATTACTCATTATTCAAATAAATGTTCACCATCACAGGACATTTTTTCCTTACACTAGACATTATAAAGTACTCCCTCCGTCCCATGAAACATTTCCTGTTTCAAAAATGACGCGCCTTTAAAATAAGTAATTTTGGTATTATTTTCTAATTTTGCCTTTACTTTATAAAAGAGTAGAATGAGATGTGTAGAATAGATTAATCATAATTAGAAAATAGCACCAAAATTACTCATTTTAAAGGCGCGCCATTTTTTGAAACGGGAAATGTTTCATGGGACGGAGGGAGTAATATTTAGGGAATAAAAAAATTTAAGTCTAACATTTGAAAATGACTTATGTTTTAGTCCTATTTACTGTAAATTTTTCATTTTACTTTCCCTCATTTAAGTTCATTTTACCTTGTCATTTTTTATTCCTTCTACTTTTTCTTTTCTTTTCTTTCAAATCAAACAAGAAAATTTGTTTTTCATCTCATTTGTTTTTTCTTTTCTCCTTTAAATTTCCTCCAGACATAGCTTGAGAAGACTAAACAAAGAAAATACTCCGTATAATAAGACTAGTAAACCAAATCTATATGAGATTCCGTTAAAGTACTCTTGCCTCCGATCACTTTTTTTTTTCAAATCCGCCACTGCGAAAATCCTAAAGAGAAACTTTAATTTTTTTGAATGGATGGAATATAATATTTTGCTCTTTCTCTTCATAAATTCAATTTTACAAAATTTATATTATAAGTTATAATTAAATATATTTTTTGCATGATCAAAGGGTGCTACAGTTTTACAAAAAAAAGAAAAAATTGTCATAATCTTCTAAAGAGAGGGGGAATATAAGATATGGCATGATATGATTAAACAAGATGTGCATGCATTAAGTACAGCGTACACAATTATTGTTCAATTATTAGTGTAACTCTTTAAACTAATACAGATTAAATTTGACCGTTGAGAGTTATTCTATACCATTATAAGGTTGGTATACGGTCCATTCAACCGATCACAAGTAGTCTTAGCTTATTAATTAATTAATTAATTAATACACATAATATATATATATATATATATATATATATATATATATATATGATATGCAGATGTGACTTATAAGTGGCCGGGTACAATTCAAGAATCATTTGTACGTATATATACACAAAACATTGATTTATACAATACGGAGTATATATGGTACGTACATTTACACACATTAAATTGACATTTTCAGGACTTGTTCTTGTTCATGCATCACTATAATTAATTTTATAAGCTATGGACATATTTGACGTACTCCACATGATGATGAGATCGATAGACCAAAAATAAATAACAGATAAACCATGTTTTGTTAGTTAGTTTAATGTACAACCCACAAGCCATGCATGCCATTTGGCTAGACACTTGACCCTACTAGGAGTCAAATTTCTAGTTTGTTCCAAAATAATATTTTATATTATCTTTTCATGTATTTTAAATTAAATTGTAAACATTCTATAATTACTTTAAAGGAGAGGGTGGAATGTGAATTTTTTTTCTTCTGAACAATTTAAGTTTTGAATGTATATTTTACATTTTTATATTTTTATTAAATTTTGTAAATTAAAGTCCAATCAATAGGCTTATTTTGGAACGAGTAGAATAAGCTAAATTGGCATTTTCGTCTTCTACAAGGGCTTGTTTTTTTTAAAATTTATTCTTATTACTTACTGGAGTATTAATTATTTTTATGTGATGTCAAACTGACCATAAATTCTATCATGATATCAAATCAAATTTTGACTAACATTAACCTTTTTTGTCCATATATAACTCGGTCTCGAAGTTCATTCTCATTTAGTCAATGTATCTTTAGCTTGGGTACATACTTAGATGCACATGACCCATAGGTATCAAAGTATCCCATCCAAAAATTTGAGAAAGAGTAATGAGTAAATGAGACATTTAATTAGTTTAACTCCAATTTAAACTTTTATTAAAATTTAAACGAAAAGACCGATATATGCTTGCGATGAGGAAATATTATCAAAGAACCTTTTTAGACGTGAGAGTGTGAGACAGTATACTTCATGGAAAGAAGACATGGCAAACATATTGTTAGTTGATACACATGTGACGTGTAAAAAAAGTACTAGCTCCCTCCTAACATATTTTGTTCAGTATGAATTTTTTGAGTTAAATTGCAGAACTTTGACCTTCAATTTTCAAAACCGTAACATATATTTCTATAAAATTGAATTTATTATATTTATCTTGCTGAGAATTTTCAAAATTTTATTTTATTATACTTATGTTAGTTATGTGCAAAACAAATTGAGAGTAAGTCAAGCTCAAAATTAGTCTAGTTTGATTCGAATAAGTGAAACTGGATAAATACATTGTGATAGAGATAGTATTTATTATCTTCGTCCCATAAAAAAGTGTTTGAGTCTTAAAAATTGTTAGAAATAGAGATACATTTTTTGAATCACATTTTATTTTTCTTATAATTAAAAAAAGATTTACTCAACATGTATGAAGAAAAGAAAAGAAAAGTTAAATTTTTTAGAGGAGATAGGGGGTAAAAATATTTACCATTAATAGGAGTAAAGCATATAAAAGTATCAAAACCGGAGCTCTATGCTTTAATCCTCAAAATAATAGTTCGCATTGTAGTAATGTAATAATATACTCCGTATATAAGTATTTTACAATATTTTTTGATAATAATGTATATAGTCATAATTGGCACTGTAAACATTCTTTAACTCTTATTTGATAAACAAAAACATGAAGTTTCTATTTTATTTTATTTTTAATATTTTACTTTTACTTGGGGAAAAAGTGGGTGTTTGGTGGTGTCCATATGGGTCAATGGATGTAGTAGAATTTAATAGGGATAGCCTTTGAGACACCTTTTTAAATGCACAACCTGACCATAAAATTTACACGTGTCCCTTTTGCTTTCATTATCCACGGTTTAATAATTGTTTATTAGTTCTGAAATTTCTACTGAATAGGACTAAAAAATATACTTCATAAGTCATTTTTCAACATAGGACTTAAACTTTTTTATTCTCTAAATAGGACTATATGATGACTAGTGAGAAGAATAATGTTCAAATGATGTTGGACATCTAGTTGAATAATGACTAATAGATAATGACCAATGATACTACATTGAAAAATAAAAACATATAGTCTTATATTGAGAAAGTCATTATATTTTAGTCCTATTTGGGTAAAATACTCTTATTACTTTGGACAGTTTTAGAATATCCTTTGAATTAATTAGGATGAAATCCCAAACCAGAATACCACACATCCATTCTGTCCAACTTACCCCCTTTTTAAAAACTAGTATTTGAACTCGTGCCACGCACGGGGTCGAACAAAATTTTTTGTCGATTCTAAATAAAATTTAATGCAATATTTTTTCAAGAATAAAGAAAATATACTTCTCGCATCATTTCTAATATCATAGAAAAAACTAAAGTGGAAAATATAATATTTGAGGGATTGATTGTGTACAACACAAAAAAAATTAATACCAAATTTTCTGAAAGACTTCAGGGTATACAAAAGATATGTTCATTGTTCTTATTATATTTAAAAAATTAAAAATAAATTTAATATAAATAAGGTATGTGTTATACTAAAAAAATGCATTATTTTTCCATTCATATTTTTGTTGCATTTTAATATACATAGAATACATTTCTATTTTCAAAAAGATTTTGAAATATCAAATTTATATTATTCAATTTTATTTTTAAAGAAAATAGTGTTTGGGTATCATATATTTTTTGGTTTCAAATAAACATCATAGTATTTTTTTACATCAATATTATGGTCGTTTATTTTTTTGGTGAATTCAAGTTGCTAGTAGGCTTTTCAATGGTGTAGAAGTATTTGAAAAATAATGTTAACCTCAAAGATGTTAAAATTTGAGGTGTGCATGAATACTTTTTATCATTTGTTTTCTTTTTAATAAAAATAAGCCATGTGCTATGTAATAAACATTACATTGGGGATCATATATAATTTTTTGCCTTTTAACCTTCGTGGTATAAACACGTATATGAAAATTATTTAAACCTTTTTATCAATTAATATCTTAAAGGCCATCAATTTAACCGGCATCAATTTCTCACTCTGTATATAACATTCTTTAAATTTTACTCAGTTA
>OOIL02004591.1:951449-998932 GCA_900332095.2 Cuscuta campestris | reverse complement strand
CCCCCCCCCCCCCCCCCCCCCGCCAAGTCTCGACCCAAACTACTTCCCCCACCTACGTCAATTGCACCTCGCAAGTATAATTGACTTTAAAGTCAAAATTTTTGACTTTATACTTGCAAGGTGCAATTGACGTAGGTGGGGGGAGTAGTTTGGGTCGAAACTTGGCGGGGGGATTTACCGGGAGGTTAGGGGGAGTAGGAATCATCAATTTCATGAATGGAGCTCCGTAGGGGGTAGTGGCTTCCATAGCCACTGGATTCCAGTGGCTCTAGAACCGGCCTCTAATTAAATATATATACGCACACAGATGCACGAAATAATATGTGCTAATGTGTGACCTTCGTCTTCAAGCTAAGTTGCTATTGTGGGGTGCAATTGACGGAGGTAAGGGGTGTGTTCGGGTCGGGGCGGCGGGTTTACCGGGGGTTAGGGAAGGTAGGAACAGTCAATTTTACGAACGAGGCACCGGAGCACCCCGGGTCATCCCATGACATTAGAACCCCACCCTTGAAAATATTATAAATGATAAATCTAATAAAATAGTTTTTATGTCAGTATATAATATCAATTTTATTTAATTAGTGGCTAACATTTATCAATTTTGAATATAAACGGTCAAAATTGAAAAAATACTCTGGGACGGAGATAACAAAGTATCACTTAGACTCAGATACCATGTACTCCGTAGAAAATATTAAAGAGGAAAAGATTTCTTTGAATGTCTTAGAGATAACAAAGGTTCAACCCTCTTTATCCTCGTACTCTATTTCTTTGGTACTCACTACTCAGTATATTTTAGACAATTTATCACAATTTTTTTTGCCAAATATGAGAAGTGGACAACTAATTCCGGACAAATTAAAACAAATACAACATACTAGTAATTATTTCCTCTTCTTTGATGCTCTCTTGTGCTTCTGGTGGAACTGATCCCTTCCCCTCTTCTTTGTTTCCTTCTGAATTGATTTGTTCACTAAGGATGGCTGTTCTTTTAGAGCAAAGCTCTTTGCAACATGTCCCAAGTGAAGTTTCTTCACCATGAAAATTCCCTTCAGCTCTCCGCGGTGCGCAGTGTACGCGCGCACCCACGAGCAAAACGCCTTCTTCGCCATTTTCGCCATCTTAGCCTGGTGACATTTAGCACATAAAAAAGTATTAGATAATCAGTTGTCGGCATGACTGTTGGGCTACAACGGGCAGAGTTGAAAACAGCAACGGATTGTTGCTTACAGTATTTGGCAAACAAGTGATTAGAATTCCGCCAAAATACCCCTAAAGAGCATTATAGGCTTGTTTCCAACAATGGAAGACACAAAAGCCAATTACAATTGGGTTTTTTGTCAATTCACCTAACCTAAATTCTTGCATTTGCGGAGTGCTTGGGATGGGTGGACAACTAATTTTGGGTGGAAGGAGGATATGTTTAACCAAATTGGGTGTCTTTTCCTTTTCTTTCCAAGCATCTATATGTATAACAACAAACCCTGTTAAAATCCCACAAGATACTAAGCTCCGGAGAGAGTGCATAAATGCAAACCCCTACTTGGAGGTAGAAAAGTTGTTTTCAAGAGACCCCTGGCTCAAAAAGCACATGCAAAGCAAACGTAGCACTAGACCAAAAGCACAGAAAGCAATCATGCGCTACCCAACTACTCTAATCCTAACTCTCTAGACACTCATATCCTAGATAAGGTCATGAAGTCCTAAGCCATGTCTAGATTATCTACCCTCCGAAATCCTTCACCAAAAACGAGCTTAGAAAACTCCTCGAAAAAATATGTAAACATTATGAAATGAGAGATGCAATGCTATCTTGCCTCGTTGGTGACAAAGGACTCCAAAGCTTTCTGCAAAAAAAGTGACCACGGGTGCATCTCAACCGAAACAAACTTCTTCGACAAGCGCTTAGTACTGGACACGGGGAAGCTATCCAACAGTTTAAGAAGGGGATACTCTGTTAGTGTAACTCCATGTTTCTCCAAGTCTTTCAAGTACTCAACTTCAACTGGCTGTAGAAATAGTATAGAGTCGCCTTTTTCCCCCAATCGAGCAGTTCTTCCCACTCTGCATTGAGACGTTTCTATATTTAGTACTCTCTAAGAACTAACCTTTTATATAATTTGAAAAAAAAATTATAAACAAGTTAAATATGATAAACTTAGTTAAACGAATAAAGTTTTTTGGGACATGAGTATAAAAGTGCAGTATAATCATTACTCATTCTACCATCAGCAGTGACAGAATTTTATGACGTATCAGAATCGTATCAAATTCATCCACATACATATACCCAATCAGTCTGAAATTTTACCTATGAACATACTCAGTGGCCTCACCAGGAGAGTCATACTGTATAATGCACCTAACTTTGGGGAAATCCAGACCCCTAGCAGCTACATCAGTGGACACAAGCAGAGCTGATTTTTCTGTTTTAAATGCATTAAAGGTAGACCTACGGTCTTCGTGATTCATATTACCATGTAACCGAAATGTTTTACAATTCAAAAACTTTAGCTTGGCATCCGAATCTGATTGATAGCTCGGATGCCACTGAAAATCACCCAACAGTGAATAGTGAAAATCTACAGCATCACATGTGGAAAAAAACACCACTATCTGCAAAAAGAAGTGCAAATGGTTGGAAAAGGAGCATAGGAATACTCCCTCTATTCACTTTTAACTTACCATTATGACTTCTGTGATACACCAAAAGTTGAATGAATATAGACATACTTCGTGTCTACATTCATTTGTTTTTCAATGTATCAAGTAAGTCATAATAGTTAGTTAAAAAAAGACAGAGGGAGTACCAAATAAGTCACCATAAAGTGAAGATTTGTAATTACAATATTTCCTAACCTTCTGGGAAGAAGCTTCCTTCTCAAACAGGTGTTTTAATATTGAAAGAAGTACTACAAGACGATTACCACATGGAACTGAAAAAAGAAAAGAAGAGAACATTAGGATAATACAAGGAGTGATTGAACTCAACACACAACTTTTTCATGTCAATTAGAGTCTGTTTGAGACTTGGAAAATGTTATGACAAGAAGATAGAGAGGAAATTGAATGCGAGTTTAGAAGGGGGGGAATTTCAGGGGAAAATTAAAGGAGACATTTCGGACAATGTTTGAGCTTAGGGTAAATAATGAACTAAATCAAATCAACACACTAAACTTCTCTTTCTTCTTGCTTTGTATGAAGTTTCGGACAATAAATAAAGCAATGCCTGAAGGTTCTAACAAAAAAGACCTCTCTATTTTTACAAGTGTAAGGTTGTCTACATCTTGACCCCCCCCCAAAAAAAAAACCCCAACAGAGTTGGGATTATACTGAATTTGTTGTTGTATAAAGATTATTAAGTCTAATATATGCAGTTAAAAAATTGAATTAAATTCTTCTTTGTAATATCAAAGGCAAAACAAATCAGAGAAATAATATTCCTTAGGATTTTGTATTTCCCTACCATTTCCCGAGTTCCAAACATAGCCTTGAGAAAGTACCTTTTATATATCTTTGGAGAAGCTGAGATGGAACTTTATATTCCTCACTGGAAGAACTCAATAATTTTCGAGATGTTCCTAATTCAACATCTACGCTTGTTTCAATGTCTTCATCGTGATTCCCTTTTTTTTCTGACTTCTTGTCATCAAGACCAATCATTACAGGGTTCTCTAAACTCATTTTAGCAAGATGGTTTACTTTCTCATTTAATGTTGCGGACAACAGCAAATTTTGTCTCTGGACGTCAAGACCTCGGAAACTAGAATTTTCCTGGCCAAGCGAGTTATATTGGGTTGAACCCAGTATACTAAGTATCTCTTCAATGTCTTTACCGAACCCAAGTTCCAAAATGCTGAAAATTGGAAAGATACATTGAAACAAACCAAAGTTGAAAAAAAAAAATAGGAAAACTTGGTATCGCCAGCTCATGCTTAAAACAATATTTCACTTTCAACCCATGTCTTATTTTCTTTGACTACACACCATAGAGCTCTCCAGAATGGGGTTGCAAAGCCAAATACTGGGGTACACATGGGGTGCAAAAACAAAAAGTTAGACATTGCACCCCTACATGGTGCGCAAAATCAAATGTTGGAGTAGACGAGTGCAAGTTAAAATATCCCCCCAAAAAAACCTGACACTAAGTATCTTCAAACTTTCCTTTTTCATCAACCCCAAAATTATCCCTCATTTCCTTTTAAGGAAAATAAAATGATTCACAAAATTACTCTCTCTTAATAAACTTCAACCACACAATTTGATTTTCTTATAGCCATGCCCAGTCAAACCGGGCAGTCATATAAAGGGATCAAAGGAGTACTTGAAAGGGAAAGTAGATGAATATTTAAGCAACACACCTATCCGCTTCATCAAAAATAATCCACCGCAAATTCTTGTGTACGAACGAGGATGTATTTCTAAGATGATCTAAAAGACGCCCAGGAGTTGCAACAAGAATTGATATACCTGGAAATGATAATTTGCCAGAAACTACTACTGTCAAACCTTAATGGCGGAAAACATCAAAGGCTCTCAAATTGCAGTAGCATATTTTAATTTTTTACCTTTACGCAACCTGGCCTTCTCCTTTGCGCGGTTTTCCCCGCCCATTATATATCCAGGAACAATCCAATGGAAGCGGTGCAACATTTTCTGCAAAATTTCATATACCTGAAGGCACAATTCATGCGTTGGTACAAGAACCAACGCTATCAAGGGAACTCCAGTTATGATCGGCAATGACAAACCATCTAAAGTGAGAAAAAGATACTGAAAGAACTATTTTTTTCATCATTAGGGTTGTGAGCAAGTCAAACTATCCCTCACCTATTTTAGATCAACTCAAAAAAAATATTCAATTTGGATTCTGTCAACCCAAGCCCAAGCTTGAGGGCCACTCTAGTAAAAAATCTAGTTTAGTACTTGTCTCAAGCAATTTGCGAGCCTAATAAAGTGTTTCGATTATGCTCCATCACAATGGTTTTTACCAAGTTTGACTTGGTACATGATTACTTGTGGTTGAGTTTCTTTTTAGCCGGGGATACCCCGGAGGGAGACAAGGAGTATGAACCATAAACCTTTTCTCTTAAAATGAAATGGGTATAGTTATTTGGGATGGACAAAGAATGAAAATGGACAAAGTTTTTGGGACGAAGGGAGCAATCTCTTTCATATATTTCCACTGTTCTTTTTCATATATTTCCTCATAATTTAGCTTTGCATGTCAAAGAGTAGGCATAACACCTCCTTCATTTGAAGGACCAAACTATATATTTAATTGTTTTAAGTTCTATGTTGTACCCCTTAGACTAAGAAAAGTAAGCGCGTGATTCAAAACAATATCCTGTTCCATGTTTCTCTTTACAAAAAAATGCAGAAGAAACCCGGCCATTACGGACAAGAAGCCATGCCACATAGAATACGCCATATCAGATAATAAAAAAGAGACATCAAGAAGCCCTTCCATTTGTTTTCTCTTTCACTAGCAGCAAGAGTTATATATGTGAGACTAAAGAATGACTAGATCTTTGATCCAACACTTCAACATATAATACATACCAAAAGTACCATCAGAACGTTGAATCTTAGGTTCACATTTCTGCAACTGGTGAATAACTGGGGCCAAGTATGCCACCGTTTTCCCTGTCCCGGTTGCTGCATTCACTAGCCTGTACATTATAAACATAACATATTGAAAGGTGGAAAGAACAAAACTGGAAAGAAAAACTTGTGAGCAAACTAAAATGGAATTTAAAGGAATAGAATCAAATAAAAAGTGGAAAGAGAGAAGTACACATGTCGACCAGATAGAATAACAGGAATTGCCTGAGCTTGAACAAGAGTTGGATCCTGAAAACCCAGCCTCTCTGATAAAAACACAAGAAGGGTACTACTCAATCACATAACTTAAGACAACACAGAATGAATCGATTAACGTAGTGGTTAGCAAAGAGAGCACCTTTGAGCTGGTCACATAATGTTGGGTGAAGACCCAGACTAGCAAACGAACACGAAGCGAAAACATCTGATTTTTTCCCTGCACTTTTGCCTTTGTCCTTGCAATTGTTTAAATCCATTTTTTGAATCTTGAGGCAAACTGAGAAGGAATGGACAATGAAGAACAGTGAATTCATGATTTGGAGGCCGGCAAGGCCAAAGGGGAGCTTGGGGAGATCACAGCTTGTACTTTTTAGGTATAGTGAAGGCAGAAAGAAATAAAAGTTTGGGCTTCTTTAGTCTGAATGTAGAATGTGAAGTTTGCCCTTAAATTTACACTTACCCGTCCAGTCCACAAGAAACCTAATAACAACAAAAATTTACAGGGAATAACTTGAGTTTCATGAACATTTAGAAAACAACCACAACAAATATCACCGAATATTTTTATGCCATCAAATATGGGGGTTGGTGTACAAAGGCCGATTTCAGGATTTTGTGACTATGAGGTCCCAAACTCTCGATCCTCCAAATTTCTGTCTCAAGAGATTTTGTGCTTTTTAACAGAAAACTTAAAGCAATGTTTGCTCTGTGAATAGTACCATAATCAATACGGAGTACTACGTAATAAAATCGTATAAAAATAATGTTATTTTACACCTGAATACTTCTAGCTTTCATATTTTCAATGTTATTTACAATATTTTAATTAGAGTAAATTCCCAAAATGGTCCTTTCTAATAAGATGTTTTCCCAAATTGGTCCTCAATAAACAATAATTACCAATAATCCTTTGTAATTGAGAAGTATTTCCTAAATGTTCATGAAATGACAGTTACATTGGGGATATTTTTATATTTTTAACATCTAAATTATGAATAAGCCCTCAAAATGGTCCTTTCAAATTAATTGGGTGGCCGCTAGAGGAACGAGTCCACCACGAGTAGGCTCATGTACTCCATTTCGGGAAAACAATTACTTGGAAATTATCATTTCGGGAAAATATTTAATTATAAAGTAGCATTTTGAGAACATATTTTAGATCTAGATGAGAGAAAATACCAAAATACATTCTATTTGATTGTCATTTAATAGACGCTTACCATACTGGTAATTATTGCTTATTGAGGACTAATTTGAAAAAATACATAATTAGAAAAGTCTATTTTGGGAATTTACTCTTTTATTTAAATATGGTTTTTTTAAAATCAGTACATCCTAATCTAAGAAAGAAATATTAATTACACATTTTGAAGTTACAATTTACCACGAATAATTATAAAATTGAGTGAACAAAATTAATAAGCAATTGAATTTCTAAATAGTAAAAATTACTAAAATACTCAACTAAAATGCGAAACCATAATAGATTCATGCTTCATAAATTAATTACCAAAATTCAAAATCAGCTAAAATTAATTACCATGGTGGAACACTAAAATTAATCTCACCTGGTGCGCCTGTACTGGAGTTTTGACGGCTTAATCCGGCGGCGACGGCGAGATGGTGGTGGCCTGGTCGCGGAACCGCAGAGGAAGGAAGAGATAGAGATGGGATTTAGGCTAGGGTTTGCCCTCTCTTCTTCGGCTTCGTATCATCCCGTCCGCGGAAGCCAAGACAAACTTTTTTTTTAATTTAGCAAAACAACGTCGTTTTGTAGGATGCAAAAAAAAAAACGAAGAAGAAAAAAGAAATATAAAGCCCAAATGTATTGCAATCCAAAATCTAAAGCCCAAAACTGATCAAAGAATTACTTCAGCCGAGTAGAGTAGGCCTACCCACAAAAGTTTCACATTTGCCACGATCTTTAAAAAAAGTAAAATTGAATTGTCAAAATTGATGAAGAGGAAAAAAAAGATTGTAAGTCAAAAAAAGCTTTGAAAAATTTTATCTGAAATACTCTCATCCTTACGTTGTTCTAAAAGTAATCTCATCTTTCAAAATTACGGAGTACGTGTTATAATCCCAATTTTTTGCTTGTGTGCGAGGTTTGGACCATTGTTACATCGTAACGGTGACCTAATGGTATTTTTGAAAAAATACATTTTTCACAATCAAATGAAAGACGTGTTTATTTTTGGTAAATTTTGATTTTTAAATTTTTAAAAATTTTAAAAATTTAAAATTATGTTTTTAAAAATATAACAGTACACTCTTGTCAAAGATTTGTGTTTGTGCTTTAAAAATGTAATGGTATGAAAATTTATAGTGTCTTTTGAGGTAAAAGTGTGTGATTGGAAAATAATATGTAGTGTCGTTTGAGAGAAAAAATATTATAGTAAGTTGTTAAAAAAATATATAGTGTCATCTCAAATAAAAGATTGTAGTAAAAAAATTGTGGCCCAGATTTTTTCTTATTGTTCATTCTAAAGAAAACAAATAGTGCGGTCCTCTATCAAAAAATACCCTTCTTCCCTAAGTCAGGATACCATTGTAACCCTAGTCAAATCGTCCTCCTCTTGGGCCGAGTCGAACCCGGTCTTCGGGAGGGCGATATTTGGGAGGGAAGAAGTCGGGCTAGAAGAGACTAGTGGAGAAGAGTTGGATCTATGAAAGAAGGCTCAATATTAAGGGTCTGTTCTTTAGGACTGAAAAAAAAGAGCTGGATGCTGGAAGAAACTAAAAAAAACTGGAAAGAACTGGAAGAACTGGAAGAAACTAGAAAGAACTGGAAAAAACTGGAAGGAACTGGAAAAAACTAGAAGGAACTCGAAGAAACTGGAAAAACTTCAAAAAATTGAAAAACCTAAAAAAACTTTAAAAATATTTATTTTAAATTCTTGTTGTTATAAATTATTATTATTATTATTATCACCATCATCATCATCATCATCATCATTATCATCATCATCATCATCATAATCATCATCACGTTATCTTAGTCAATGTCTTTAAGATATAAAAAAAAGTATTGTTATTTTTTATATACAAAAACTACTTTTGCAAAGAATAATTATAATATAAAGTTAGCATAAGTATAAAAATATTAAATTTTAAGAAGTCTTTGTAGTTATATTGCACCTCAATTTATTTATGCAGTATTTATTATAAATAATACATTTTTAATTATAATTTATATATTAAAACATTTTGTTTTAAATATCATACATGTCACATAATCAAACCTATTGTTTCTTTCATGATTGACATTTTATTTTCATTGAATTCCTATTTTTGGAATAAAGACATAGAACTTTTTTGTTTACATTTTTTATGTTTTACTCATATTTTAGTCTTTTTCTCTAAGCTCTTTTAACTTACAATTTTTTTTATAAAGAAAAATGAGCAATTTTTAAGTAATAAAGGGAAAACTGAGATGTCTTANTAATTATAATTTATATATTAAAACATTTTGTTTTAAATATCATACATGTCACATAATCAAACCTATTGTTTCTTTCATGATTGACATTTTATTTTCATTGAATTCCTATTTTTGGAATAAAGACATAGAACTTTTTTGTTTACATTTTTTATGTTTTACTCATATTTTAGTCTTTTTCTCTAAGCTCTTTTAACTTACAATTTTTTTTATAAAGAAAAATGAGCAATTTTTAAGTAATAAAGGGAAAACTGGGATGTCTTATAAAAAGTTATATTAATAAAACATTCAATGTAATTATTTTATCCATAATTTTTTTAGTATAATTTAACATATTGATGTTTTCCTGTTTTATCATGTAGACTAATATACAAAAAATGTCTTATTCATATTAAAAAGCTGAAAAAATAATAATAACTGTGAATCGTAAAAATAGTGAGATGAAAAAAATAATTTATAAACTATAGTTATGAATATAACAGTTGTAATAATAATAATAATAATAATAATCACATTAAAATATATCATTTTTAAAGTAACTGGTTGAGGAGTAGAAAGAATTTGAAGAAAATGAGAAAAATTGGAAGAAATTGGAAGAAACTGGAAGAACTGGAAGAAACTGGAAGTTAAGAGTTCAAGTCCTAAAGAACAGGCCCTAAGATGTAATACCCAAAAACATAGTCTAATTTTATGATAAAAGTATTTTTAAAGCTATGTTTTGACCCAGTAAAGTATTATTTATATGATTGACCAAAAATGAATGAATTTTTAAAGTTTACTTTGGTAATTAGGCTCGTGCGCAGTTTTTTATCCTAGACTCGATCTAGAATAATACGCTTAGTCCAACTAATTTACACAATCACAATGTATTTAAGGAGTTGCTTTAAATAAAAGAGCTGATATGAAGCACATGTGGAGCACAATTTACTTTGTGAAGCATCCAGCCGTATCTTAGTTAAAATATTTACTTGAGCAACCCCTACTAAAGATTCTCTAAAGCGGGTGTGAGGAAAGAAACAAGAAAAAAAAATTGACATTAATTAAAAATAAGAGAGAGATACGAGAAAGTGTGAAACTACTAGAGATGTTATTATGAATATAGTTTTAATAGTAAAAAACCTCGTGATCCATCAGCATCAGTGTGACTCTTCATATAAGAGGTCATATACTATTTTTAATAGATAATCGGTGCTAAAACATATCCTTTAAATAAATAAATGTTTACGCCCTTTGTTCTAGATTAATCGTCTCAATTCGATATTCACGAATCTATTTCTTCTTCTTTCTAAACTTATTTTTGTTAATTATTTTTTTGAATAACGTAGTCATATTTATCGCCTCTTATGTTTGAAGTGTTTTGTTATACTCCCTCCGTCCCGCTATATTCGTCCACTTTTGACATTTAGAACTGTTCATTTAAGCACTTTGACTCATCAAATTCTCTCAATGTGTAAGCCTAAATATAGTCATGTGTGATCTTGTTTGATTTGTCTTAACATATAGATTATTAATATTTAATTTCTATAATTTTTTAATATACAAATTACAAGATAAAATGGAATAAAAAAGTGCATTGGATGGTGTGCAAAAATGAAAATGGACAAATACTCTGGGACGGAGGTAGTATATTTTAGTGTAATTGTAAACTATGACCAATGGTATTCTAATAATTATCAAAGAAGTTTGGTGGTGCAGGGTGCACGCTTAAAATCATCAACTTATAAGCAGAGAGAAGTACTTACTTTATATAGACTTTGATATACTTTTTTATATATGAATTTTATTTTAAAAATTTATCATTATGTAAATAAATTGAATCGAAAATAAACTAAGACTAGTCTCGTTATCCACACAAAGAGAGTGTTATTCTGAATAAATCATCCAAAGTAGGAATAAAACATACTCCGTAACATTTATCTTCAAAATAAGAGTTCCATGTTTTTATATCCAAAATAGAAGTTTGTATAGTATTGCGACCATGTAGCACTGTATATTGACAATTTACAATGTTTTTGGTGTTGTATATTGATATTATTAGCATTGTAACTTCTGTTTTGGCAATAAAAAAACATGAATCTAATGTTTTGGTAATTTCTTCATGTTTAACTCATATTTTAGTATTTTTCCCTTATTCTAGAGAGAGTATAAAAATTTAATATACCAATATATATGTTAAACTAAGCGCAATTATATTAAATTTACAATATATCTTGATATATTTTCTCCGCTATTTGTTTTCAAAAATAGTAAAGTTTGATAAAAAAAGTTAAGTTATATTAAAAAATTATTGGGATAGAGGTAGCATGCTATAAGGTTTCGTATAACTAATATATACGTAAAGACATTGTAACGGTTCGCCGTTCGTATTGGGACTCCGCAACACTCAACTTGGGTCCACCTATAGAAACAACATTGTTTTATGTCATCAAGAGATTAATGAAATTAAGGAAATACTCGGTAACTTTGATCAGAGCGTAAAATCAGTTGAAGATGAAGGAAGTAAACTGGAAAAATATCATTTAATTCTATTTTAAAATTTCACTAGTGTATCAAGTTAAGATTCTACATATTCTATTTTAATTTGAAATATATTTTCAATACTATATGATGATTTTTTTGTGTGGTCCTTAGATCCATATTCATTCTATGAATATTAAATAAAAAATGATACTCTGTAATACATATTAAGCTTTATAATAAAACAAAAATCCAACCATGAGTCTATGAAAAATTTATGGGAATGTCCGCATTTCACATATGAACCTTAAAACCACAATAACACAATTCTATTCACATGATTAAATATTAACATTTGTTGCCTATTTTTATTACTTATTTGATAAAATAATATAGTCATATTATTTGTTATTTCATATTACTTTGATGAGAAAAAGACCGAAATAAAATTAAAACATAAGAAAAAGAACAAAATAAGACCGTTATGTTTTTTCCTAAGATAGTTCTATAAAATAAGATGTGACAAGCATGTGTATTTTATTTTATTAAATGGTCAATAAAACAAACAAACAAACAAAAGTTATCTTAAAGTTTTAATAATAAAAACATAAAATATTTTAGAAAAAAGAGTAAACTCTATAAATGGTCTTTAATTACATGTTGTTTTTCATATTTAGTCTATAATTCTTAGATATTATATAAGAGGAATTTACTTAAATAGCACTAAAACATAATGACTTTCCCTAAATAGTACAACATGTGTTTTTCTTCCCAATGTAGCACTTTTAGTCATTATTCAAGTAAATATTCACCATTATGGACATTATTAAGTGCTATTTAGAGAATAAAACATTTTAAGTGCTATTTAGGGAAATGACTTAAATTTGAGTGCTATTTAGTGCAAATATTTCATTACATAAATCATCTTCAATTTTTAAAAACTATTCCACAAGTGGCCATTCATGAATTATTTGTGGAAAAAATATCTAGTCCTATTTCCCCTAAGGAATTATTTATAATACCTCCGTCCACAAATAAACTTCTTGTTGCGCGTTACAATGTTTGACTGAAGTTATTTTCAAACCATTTTATATAAAAAATGGTGTAAAGTTCAAAAATAAAAATTACATATTAAAAACTACTACCTCCGTCCCGTTGTCTTTGTCCAGTTTTGACTTTTGGAACTGTTCATCTAAGCACTTTGACTCATCAAATTCTCTCAATGAGTAAGTCTAAAAATAGTCATGTGTGATCTTGTTTGATTCGTCTTAACATATAGATTATTAATATATAATTTTTATAATTTTTTAATATACAAATTACAAGATAAAATGGATTAAAGAAGTGCATTGGATGGTGTGCCAAAAGGTAAGTGGACAAACACAGTGGGACGAAGGGAGTATATCAAAAGATCTACAAAACTTGAGGTGACATGACTATATTATTTTATCAAATGAGTGACGAAAATAGATCAACAAAGTGAATAAAGTTTGACCATGTTAATAGTGAATGTGAAGTTTATTTATGGACGGAGAGAATAGTTTTAAAAAAACGAAGGGTCATTTATATAATATCTTAGAATTTTTCAAGTGTTAAAACAAACATTTTAAAAGTTACATGCACCTAAATAATATCTTATTACATGCAGCTAAGGTCTATCATAGACTTTCATATATCTTAAATAAGCATTTTTCAATTGTTGAAATAAGCATTTTAAAAATTTTTAAAAAATGCGAGAATGTAAGAAGATCAGACCTTAGGTACACCAAACAATTCCTCCAGTTTGGAGGAGTAAGGTCATGTTATCTTCATCTAATTTAATTGAAATAAATTCTAATCTGATTTAAATATAATTATGTTCGAAGTAATTTTTTATTTGATCTAATTCTAATAAAAATAAATAAAAAATAAGTTGAAGGAGGAGATGGTGTAAAAGTCGTGCGGGGGAGGGGATGTGAGGTTGAGGACCCACGTGGGGGCATACGGCCAAATGTCTCCAAAGTCCAAACGTAACGTACCTTCTCAATGCTCTGCCATATGTATCTCTCCTCTTCTTCTTCACCACCGCGTGTCCTCTCCCACACACCCGCCTCTTCTTCTTCTTCATCCTCCTTCTTCTTCACTCTCGAGCTCTCTGGACTATGCTGCTCCACTCCTATAAATGCAGCATCGCGATACCGGGCAATGCAACAGCAGTAGCCTTGCGTTGACGTCTCAGAATCAGCTTCTTCGAGCTCGAGATCCGTCAAATCGGCACCGCTCTGACCCTACCACCGACCGCCGCTCGAATTTCCGGTGATTGCATTGGTATGCGAAGGCCGCGTTTGGGAGATTAGAAGCGCCGCAGATTCGGAATCGGAGGGGGGGAATGGCCTCGTCGGCGATCTCGCCGCGGTTTATGTCGACATGCACGGGAGCTGGTTGCGGGTATGAGAATGAGAAGGTCGTGCTGGAGGAGTGCGGGTGGGGGTCTGCTTCTTCTCTTAGGTGCCGCAATGGCGTCCGTATCTGGAAAGGTGCAGGAAGGGTTTTGGCCAGCACCGCTCGCAATTCTGTTGGGGTTGTTGACAATGGTTTCGCTCGCCCCGGGCGCGGAAAATCCAAGGCTGATGCCCACGCTGGTAATCTCTATCTCTTGAAGTGTTTTTTTCAATTAGATTGGTTTCGGTTGTGTGTGTGTGTGTGTATGTTCTCTGAAAAAAAAGTCTGATTCATTGCTTGCCAATTGATTTCACACATTTCACAATTAGATCACCTTATATTCATTAAGCCCAGTGGATGCAGTTTGCATCTCTAATTGAAGGATATAATTGAGCTTGGTTTATCTGTTTGGTTTGGTGTCCATTGTTGATGGTAGTAAAGGTACAGGGCTTGAATTTACTGCTTCTCTGGAACAAGCAGCAAGTTCAAGCCCTTATTTGCTTGCATGGTGTGGAAGCTCTGCAGTGTGTGAGTGGGTCTATAACTCAAATGACTAGAACTTCTTGATTTTTTTTATTATCCAACAATCTTTCTATATTTCTGCCCTTTTATTTTATGAAATACTTGCACTCACTAAAACATAAGTCATTTCTCAATGTAGGACTTAAACTTTTTTATTCCCTAAATAACACTTAATAATGTCTAGAAAGAGGAATAATGTCCAATGGAACATTAACTTGAATAATGACTAATGAATAATGACTTAAAGTACTACATTGAAAAAAAAAACATATGATAGCTAGTAAGTTCATCATTACTATCCATTTTACCTACATGCCTAGGCTATTGTTGAACTTTGACACTGCAGGATTTCTGCCTTTGGATTCTCATCCACCTTCGGTACCTTGTCCTGAATCCCTACATTAAGACATGTCTGTACTTGTGTACTGGTTACTCGTATTAGGAACCCAACTCATTTATTGCATGCAAGTATCTGATGCCAGCATTTTCTTTTCTTTTTGGGCATTTCATTCACTGGCTATTCATTTATTGCACTGTGTCTATAATTTACTTAGTACTTCACTAGTGCAGTACTTCTCTTTTTCGTTTTGAGTATCCGGTTCACTTGGCTATTCTTACACATTGTCTAGTCACTTTAGCTTTTGTGCCAAATGAGAGATGCCATTTTTTCCTTATCCAGCGGGTCTATAATTTACTCTCCTAGACCCTTGGGATTGTTTGCTAGTCAACCTTTCTACATTTCTTTTCATCTCTTTTATGTGCATCCAAATGATAACCATTAATTATATCCACTTTAAATGCATAGTCTGATAAGTTTTGACGATTCGGGCGTTCTGTCTTTAGATTCTCATCTACCTTTAGTACTTTGTCCCGAATCCTTACATGACAGACATGTTAGCATTCAATGCCACAACCTTTCTTTTCTTCTGGGTATCCGGTTCACTTGACTATTCTTCCACAATGGCTAGGAACTTGTGGTTTTGGGCCAGATGATGGATGCAGTTTTTGACATTGAATATCTATTCGGATGGCTGTGCATGATTATTGTAATTGAAGCATAATGGGCACCTGTTAACGATCATGTCTTCTCGTTAAATCTTTATTACTTGCAAACTTAATGCTGACATGTTCAGTGCACACACGGTTTGGTCTAGGGGAGGTGATGGCACCTGTCTTGCAACCTGTTCAGGAAGTTGCTACAAAGAAGAAACTGCCCACCAAGGGAAGGCGAGTGGTTGTGACTGGGATGGGTGTTGCAACACCTCTTGGTCATGAGCTTGATGTGTATTATGAAAACCTGCTTGAAGGTGTTAGTGGCATAACTGATATAGAAGCTTTTGATTGTTCCCAGTTTCCAACAGTACGTGCTGTTCAATTTTTTTTTTCCAATAGAAAGTTTGTATTTCAGGGCCTCTGGTTTTGATGATTTTTATTGAATTTAGAGAATTGCGGGAGAGATCAAATCCTTTTCGACTGATGGTTGGGTTGCACCTAAACTTTCAAAAAGATTGGACAAGTTCATGCTTTACATGTTGACTGCTGGGAAGAAGGCTTTGACTGATGCTGGAATTAATAATGATGTGATGGAAACACTAGACAAAACAAAATGTGGAGTTTTGATCGGGTCTGCAATGGGTGGAATGCAGGTAGCCCCTTAATTCATTTACACTTGTTTTCCTTTTAATGTATTCACACCACCTTTTGATATAGTTATTCTTGGGCATTTGTTACAAACTTAAATAAGGCTCTTAACACGGTCAAACTGCAAGAATCTACACCGACTCGCCTAGAAGGTTTTCTTATTTTCATTGGCGAAATTCCACCGTTGGTTCTTTAAGTTTTTGCGTCACAAGTCCATGAATAGTCCTTCAAGTCACGTTAACATTGCACGATTGGTCCTTCCGTTAAGTTTTCCGTTAGTCCATGCATTTTCCCCATTTTTCATGATAAACACACGTGAGGAACCCTCTCTTCTTCGTACAATTGAGTCATATTTCATGTAGATCCATTTTAATTAAAATGTTACGTAACAAATTAACCTTGATTGACTGCAAAAAGTCAAAACTTGATAAACACTTTAATATGGAGTGTGTATCTTTTCAAAAAAAAAGGACTAATAAAAGAAAGAATAACTTATTATTATTAAAACAATGGACTAATAAAAGTAAGAATAACTTCTTATTATTTAAAAAAATAGGTTATATTTAATATTGTTCAATTGTATGAATAAAAGAGGTTCTTCACGTGTATGTATAATGGAAAATCAAAAAATGCATGGAGTAACGGAAAAATTAACGGAAGGACCAACCCTGCAACGCTAATGTGACTTGAAGGACCATTCGTGAACTTTATAAAGTTGAAGGACTAACCGTGCATAACGCAAAAACTTGAAGGACCAACGGTGGAATTTAGCCTATTTTCATTATAACTGTTGTTGTTTTGGGTTCAAATTACATAGTTTGGGGCTGTATTGAGTTTGTAGCTGTGTCTAAATTCAGTGAATAAAAAAACTCCTCTTATCTAAAACCAAATACATATGGAGACTAAAACTAAACTGAGCCCAATACAAAGTTGAGGACAAATTTGAGTCGAGGAACTAAATAAGAAATTAACCTTTATTACTATTATCGTTATTCTTATTATTATGATAAAAAATGTGAACAGGTTTTCAATGATGCACTAGAGGCTTTGCGTATTTCATACAAGAAGATGAATCCTTTTTGTGTTCCTTTTGCTACTACTAATATGGGCTCTGCCATTCTTGCGATGGACCTGGTTAGTGAAAATAGATGTTTCTTATTAACGACTCCAAGTGTATGTTAGTGCCAAAGAAAGAGCATGTACGGATCCCATGAAGTGCCTCTTTGCAAACTTAACTGCAGGGTTGGATGGGGCCAAATTATTCAATTTCAACCGCCTGTTCTACAAGCAACTTTTGCATATTGAATGCTGCTAACCACATCATTAGAGGTGAAGCTGTAAGTATCCATGTCTCACATGTTATAGTGCTTTGGGGTCTGCCATTCTATAATTATATTAGTGCTGTTGAAGCACATGTTATGACGGACTAGTTTTTTTTCCCTGGATCATATAATGTTGAAATGTTCAATTGTTTGAGTATTGCAGGATGTGATGCTTTGTGGTGGATCAGATGCACCTATCATCCCAATTGGTATTAAATCATGGTCTTGAAGTTATCAATTTTATTTAGCTTCTAGTGCTGGTTAATCTATTCCATTTCCTCTTGTAGGACTGGGTGGATTTGTAGCATGCAGGGCGCTTTCACAGAGAAATGAAGATCCTACTAAAGCTTCACGACCTTGGGACAGTGTAAGGTTCTCGATTCCCTTGTGTTTGTGTTTATGTTTATTGTGTTTGTGTTTATGTTTCTGTCGAAAAATGAATATATTCCCCGTGCTTTAGGAAAATTTCTACAACTTCAAATGAGGTGCAACCAAAACCTTAAGTTTCCATTATTTTGTTAGAGTTTGGGTTAAAATCACAACATATACATTTTAATTAGGGTCGTGATGGCTTTGTCCTGGGGGAGGGAGCTGGTGTTTTACTCTTGGAAGAACTTGAGCATGCCAAGGTAAAGTTAGGCATACATTTCAATTCCCATTTTATTAATTTATTCATGGATAAAAATCAATAGAAACCCTTTCACCAGTTAGTTTTATTGAAGAGTGCTTCTGTTTTCATTGTTTGAATGAGCAGAGAAGAGGTGCAACTATATACGCTGAATTCTTGGGTGGAAGCTTCACTTGTGATGCATATCACGTTACAGAGCCTCATCCTGATGGTAATGGTTATAGCAAGAAGCCAAGAACAATAAATTAAATGTATTTAAAAAATGTTTAAACAATTTAAGTGTAAAATTTAATTAGCCTAACAAAAGAATTTTAAAATATAGCTAGAATTAAAAAGTTGCACCTTAGTGAAACAAAACTTCTTTTTTGGGGGGTGGAGGTAGTAACTTGCAGCTCATCCACAACTAGGAACATATGTGACACAGTGTTAAACATGCCACTTTTGCAAGAGCAGGCACTGGTGTTATCCTTTGTATAGAGAAGGCCTTGGCTCAATCAGGGGTATCTAGGGAAGATGTGAACTACATCAATGCGCATGCAACATCCACACCAGCTGGCGACTTCAAGGAGTACCAAGCTCTAGTTCGTTGTTTTGGCCAGAATCCGGAGGTAACTGTTGCAATAGCTTTTTTCAATCCCAAGGTGTTTAGTGGATTACATTAATTATATATAAACGTTTGTTTATAAATCTCTACCCGATATATGCAGTTACGGGTGAACTCAACAAAATCTATGATCGGTCACCTTCTAGGAGCATCTGGCGGTGTGGAGGCTGTAGCAACTGTTCAGGTACCTTTTCCCATTGATCTCATAATTTAGGATCTGTCCACTTGGGTGGTAACTCTTAACTTCCAACATTTTCAAACCCCATTTTGTTTCTTCCAAGTCCTTTCTGTTTTTTCCAACATCTAACTTTGCTTTTCCAACCCAAAAGAATAGAGCCCAAGAATATCTACATTCCAAAATTCTTCCCCAAGGTTCTTCTCTATTTTTTTGTGGGTTCCACATGCACACATCACTTCTTATTTTTACAATTAAAACAACTTTTAACTTCAACGCAAAGTTCTTCCAAGCACCTCAAAATGGCCCACATGTTACTCCATGAATTATTCATATATACAGTTTAAAAAACAAAAACAAAGGGAAGCCACGGTGCTTTAGGAAGCAACCATAAGTTCCAAAGGAATCCTTGTCATCATAAAAAACATTGCATAACTTCTTGGAGGCACCCTTGCATTTACCTTCTTTTTGAACTCTGCTTATGTCACATGTAAATTTCTTTGTTTGGTGTTTACTTCTGTCGCACATGTGGTGACTTTTTCCTGGTGACCAACTTGGCACCAACTGTGTAGGCAATCTGATCCAAGTAAGGTTTAAAATCTAATGAGCCATATCTAACATGAAATTTTTGCAAATAACTAAATGAATCTTAACCTTTATACGGGGTAATTGATAGCCTTGGTCTGGGGCTAAGGTTCTATGAAGGATCAAAAGAACTTACCAACCATTTAAAATTCAGCCCTGTGCTTAGGTTCATGTGCTAGTTTTTGTGTATGGTTAGAAAACTCTTTGCTTTTTGTTATAATATTATTATTTCTTGCTGAACTTGCATAGTGACTTTTTAAAACGGCCCTGCAGGCAATTCGCACTGGATGGGTTCATCCGAATATTAATCTTGAAAACCCCAGTAATGGTGTGGTATGTATCTCATGCTCGTTTATTTTTACCTATTTATGTTTGAGCTAACCAGTGGCATGATTTTTCCCATATTTAGACCCGTAGTATTGGTTTCTTGACCAAGTGTTAACTGATAATTTCTACTCTTGCCAAATCAGTGCTGGCAATTTAGTTTAGATGAACCCCACGGTTTGTTTGTGGCACCAGTTTTTTAGTGTCATAACTCATAATATGACACCGGGGTCATACGATGCTCCGTTAGGGCCCAAAGTGGTTCCTACCCCCTAACCCCCAACAAAAAACCCATATCCCCTCTCTCCTCCCCCAGAAGATGCGGAAATGCTTGGCATTTTTATGGAGGCGGGGGTGGGAATAGGACCCACATCGAGAGTTTGGGACCCAACGGAGCACATAGGGCCCTCAAATGGCGGGGTGTCCCAACACGACACCCATGCTTGGTGCCCAAAGATCTCTGCTCATAGAGGAAAGTATATAATGAACTACATGCTTGAGTCAAATCCAAATTACTATTGACTTTGTCATCTTCAATACCCCCCTTCTCCATGAGATGTGATACTATATCAAAAACCGGGAATCGATAACCACCACTTAGAATTTGATATCATTTGAACTACCATTGAAAGGAACATAAACTTGTAGTCTTAAACCATTCCCTCAACTTAATGACACTAATCTTTGTAGACGTTCTAATGGTTTCTACCCATCAAAAACAGGATTTGAAGTTCCTAGTTGGCCCTAAAAAGGAAAGGCTTGACATCAAAGTAGCATTATCTAATTCATTTGGATTCGGCGGTCAAAACTCATCCATATTGTTTGCACCTTACAAGTAGATGTTTGGGATGGATGGGCCTCAGTTGTGCTTTTATTATTCAGTGGAAAAAAGGTGAGAAATATGAAATCATGTGAATAGGTTAAGGTGATTGAAATCAATGAAGAACATCATACAATGCGCTTTTAGACTCTGTGTGAATTGTATAATTTGCGCTTGTATGTTTCCATTTGTGATTTGAACCATTATCAATGTTGATAATACCTGAATATCCTGTATTACCAAAATACCCTTCTCTTCTGTGGAACCTTTTGTATGCATTAGTGATTGCATTTTATGCCCTCCCTTCTTTCCTGTCCATGGTTCTGCACTCATGGGTAGAGAGAGAGAGAGAGAGAGAGAGAGAGAGTTCGAACTGTGAAGTCTAAATAACTGTAGTTAAGAGGTTGAAAAGGACAAATCTCAGGCTTTTTGTGCTTGTCAACAAATGCAATAAACTTACAAAAGGTGTTAGGTGACAGCCTAGATAGTGTGTTGTTAAACTTCAATTTAGGAGTTTTTTTTGTGACATTTACTTCTGAATTTTATTATAAAGTGCGTATTTGTCCACCCCGTTCTTTCAAAAATGCACTGCACCATTAGTCTTTATACATTTAATTAAGTGTAGTTTATGTTTACTGTCGAACTCATTAAAAAGTTGATGTTTTTCACTTGAACTTTCAAAAGTGCATTATTAGTTTCTACGGAGTATATTTTTTCATAATGTACATGTTTTTCCCTAAAATTTTTAAAAGTGTATCATCAGTCTTATGTTTTTTTTTGAATTGGTGTATGGCTGAAACTCTAAGAATTTAACGTCATTATTTTAATCAAATTTAAATAAAATAAAAAATAATAGGACTAATAGTGCGTTTTTGAGTAGCTTTCACATCTACGAAGTATTAATGTAGTAACTATTCAATCATATAATCTTAATTTTTTTAAGTGTAGGGGTGTGACTCGAATATATGATGTCTAATCTTAAAATCTCAAATATTATTAGAATAATTAATAATATTTGAGAAGTGTTCTCATCTAAGTGTGATTAGTACTATTAGTAAGGAAATTAGTATTAAGGATGTGATTAGTACTATTCGTAAGGCACACACAAGTTCTTAACCACATTAAAGTGTTGTTGGTAAATCCATTATTCAATTCTTAGATTCCCTGTCTTTTACTGTAATAGTTTATTCATTTCAACTTAACATTTCTTACTAAAGTTATTATTATTGGTTTAAAGTTAGAAAATAAAATTTAAATATTAAAAATTTACATAAAAAATTCAAAAAAATGCAAAATTACATGACAATATTATTATATTGAATGATCAATGAAAATATTTAAAAAAGAGAAAGATGTCATTTGTACAAATAGCACCTATTTCTGCAAATGGCACCTATTAATAAAAACAAACAAGTGTCACTTAGGCCTTTAATGCATGTAGCATATGCATTCATCCGGAGTGCTGTTCTCACAAATCACTGAAATCAGACCTAACTTTCAACCCATGTTCAAATTCTACAGTATTTTCTTGGATAGTTGAAATTTAAGTTATATATCTTAAACTATTCAATTAGTTGCAATTAGTTAATTTAAGTTGTATAAATTTCTCATTGATCACTGAGCTTCATTAGGTTGCAAAATTATAAATGCTTCGTCTTGTAATAAACACTAAAAAAATTGAGAAGAAATTAAATCAGACATGATCACAACAAACAAATGAGAAAATTACTCTCTCCGTCTTAAATTACTCCGTATATTGTTTGTTCAGTATTCACAAGTTTCAACTTTATTCACTTTCAATAACTATTTTGGTTACTTATTTTATAAAATAACAGTTATATCATCTCTTGTTTTAAAAAACTTTTGATCGATATAGTTTTTAAATATAAAATTTTTATTTTTTAATTCCACCCAAATCTTCAAATAAATTAAATTAAAAATAACTTCAATAAAATATCGTAAATAGAAATAGACACTATAAATTGGGTTGGAGGGAGTATATTTTAGGTCATAAATATTGGTGTAGTCCAAAAATTTATGCTCCATCCACCCTAGAAGAAAAATTTATGACATTTCATTATATTTATTTTCAATTCAACTTATTTGAAAATTAATTTAAATTTTAAAAAATACTCATGTAAAAACTATATTATTTTTATCAAATAAATATGGAATAATAAAAAGAAGAAAAGAAAGACCAAATGTAACCATATAGATACAATGACCTTATATTGAAGTATTGAACCTCATTAATAAAATTGCTTCTGGGAGACATATATAGACAACCATTATACGTAATCACGCAAATAGTCATTGTCTTTAGGCTAAACTTTTTTGACATTAGAACCTAATGTCATAATATGGCATCGAACAATTACAATATCGCATTCATAAAATTGATTGTACGTTCTTATTCCTAATCGCTTGCCTCCCACCACAATCCCGCGAATTAGGAGTAAGAATCATTTATTTTATGAATGAAACATTCTAGCTCTCTAACATCAATTTTCTTTTTTCACATCAATAATAATAATAATAATAATAATAATAATAATAATAATAATAATAATAATAAATCTTATTGTTTATTATTGTTTGGGGAGGAGCCGAGTAGGTTGACAAGGTAAAGGGCATTACTGGTAACCTTTGCCATGTTTCGGATCTTCCGTCTGACGTCGGACCTGACCGCCGCCGACACTTCCTTAAACCCGTCGAGGCACGTGTCCTCGTTGGTCAACGCCGCGCTGACCCAGGTCTCCACGTTGCTCATCTGCCACTCGAACTCCGCCCCCTTCCGGAGGTGCTTCAGCTCCGCCACGCTCCGCCGCAGCTCCTCCACCGCGTCCCCCATCTCCTGCACGCAGTCCCTCAGCGCCGCCCTCTCCCGCCCGCTCTCCCCCCTCACGCTCCTCACGAACTCCGCCGTCTTCGCCGCCCGGCCGAGGCTCACCTCGAGGGCGGCCTGAGCAAGGTCACGCGGCGTCTTCATGGCGGAGCCGCCGTACGAAGACAGCGTCCTGTAGCAGATCTCCGGGTAGCTGGCGTTCACGCAAGATTTGCGGACCAGATCGTTCGACGACTCTGGCCGCAGATTTTTACCCGCGGCGGCGGCGGCGGCTAAGGTGGAGAAGAGGAGGATTGTTTGTAGGACCGGGAAACGCGAACCCATTGGATCTGATTTATTTTTTCTTAGAAATAAAAAAACCGAACCAAATGTGAAGAAGCCAATAATGTGGGAGGAGGTGGGCAGATGAGGAAGCATGGCATGGCATTTATTGGCAACTCACTCACTCACTCTATACTAGGGTGTATTTTTTTTATATTTTTGGAGTAAGAAGAAAATAGAAAATAAGAAAAAAAATCTTATATTTTTATCTTTAAAATAAGATTTATAATGTCTATAATATCAATATATAATATCAAAAAATATTATAAAATATCAATATACTACTCCCTCCGTTCCTTTAAACTCTTCAACTTTTGACTTTTGGCAAAAATAAGGAAAGTGTAATTTTAGTTGACTTTCCAATTTTGCCCCTGATGTGATGGGTAAAAGTAAGATGTGATAATTTGGTTATTAGTGAAAAAGTATGATGTGATAAGTAGGGTATGAAAAAGTAAGGGTAAAAGTGATTTTTTAATAGAAAGTGGAAGTGTTTTAGGGAATTCAAAAAAAACGGAAGGGGAAGGATTTTGTGGAACGGATGGAGTATGTTACATTATTATAATACAATAGTCTTATTTTGGAATAAAAATATGTCACTTTTCTTTGAAAAATAATGACTATTTTTTATTCCTATATTTTGAGTATCTTTATTTTTGAATTTTGGTCATAACATATGTAAAAAACAACTTATAACGATATAAATTTAGTGTACAAATAACTTAATCCATTAAAATAAGAAAAAAACTTTTTCTAGTGAAGAGTGAAGACATATCACAAGAGAGCTAGCCACTAGGGAAAGCTAAGCTAAAGTGCTAAATGCTTTCACATATATCAAACTCCCATTTGGTTGGTTTGTAAAAGTTGCATAGGAAAGAAGGGAGGCATGTCATGTGCATTCTTGCAGAGTTTACAGGCGTTGTTGTGGCCCCTTTTATTTCCTGCATTAATTTCACTCCACACCCAACCAAAACTTTGTACATTTCTTCAACAAATAAAAAAAGAGTTCGATTTTATAAAGTTAAAAAAATGTTAAAAAAGTAACAAAATTATGTCTTGAATATATTTGTATGTGAGAGAAATAATGTGGATTACGTAATTTTTACTAAAAAAATAAACTAAGTAAAAATGTTTTTTGGGAGTTTAAAATGAGAAAATAGATATTATAAAAATTGAAAGAAATGGAATAAAACAACATAAGCTTACCCTAAAAAACGCCATAAACTTTTTATATGAAGGACAAAATTGTAAAGTTAATAAAATACAACTCACTTCTTTCATATGTGTGCCACTCCAAGTGGATAAAGGCTCCGTTTGACATTAACTTTAACATTTATACTACTAGCTTCATTGTTTGAATACCTATCCACTGGGGATTTTTACTCTTAGACCATTTGGTGTGGATCAGACCATTAAGCCCATCACGCTATTCCCCGGCCTCAATGACACGTCAACTTTTCTGTTTTGCATCACAGCCCATCACACCACCATCACACCATTCACACCATATGGGTGTGGATCACGCCCAAATTTTTTAATTTTTTACTTACTCCGTCCCAATTTGTAGTGCATGTTTACTATTTACATAGTCAAATTCTATTTACTTTCTTTCTCTATTTTCGTTAGCAATTTGATAAAATAAAGTACTACTGCCACTACTATTTTTATAAATCTTTTGATGTATTTTAATATGTAATTTTTATTTTTTAACTCTATACCATTTGTCATATAAAATGAATTGAAAATAATTTCAGTCAAACATCGTAAACCGAAACAGACACTATAAATTGGGGCGGAGGGAGTAAAATATATTTAAATAAAAATAACTTAAAAGGAAAGCATTAAATAAATATTTCATTAAAATTCAAAATTAAAATTACATTGACATAATATGAAAAAAGAAATAATTAAGAGCGACACGGTACGTATGAGATTGAAAATAAAAAACTACTTGATTAAAAAAATCAACGATCCCTGGCCAATTTATCCATCGCACTTCCAAGCCATTTCCGGCTAATTTTGTCCTTGAGAATATCCTAAAAATTGACGTTGCCACTCGAGGAATTGAAAATAATTAGGATCCATAATATGATTTCAGAAAATATTTAGAGAGATGAGAAAATTTTGTATGTGAAATAGGTAGAGAGAAAGTTCAAAAGAGGGTGATGGGATGTTTAAATAAAGGATTGAAAGAAAAATTAAATTTTAAAAAACTAGCTGTGGAAATGGCTAGTTTGGGGGAGGAAAGGGTCGTAATGACCGTGATGAGCATCTCCTCCATCATGTCACTGTTATGGGGGGCGGTGTTCCACGACGTGGTGGAGGGTGAGGTGACGCCAAGTGGCCATCACGTACGGCTCACCACGTCCACCCACACCCTTCCTTCTTAGCATTTTCAAAGTTAATCCGTAACCTTAAAGAATCATCCAAAATGCCAACATGCACTAATCACAAATGTTATTTCCAAACGAAGCCAAATTCCACATGAACTGGGGTATTATAATACCAACTACAGATAATAAAGTCATATTCCGTATATTATCTCACACAAAAAAGTACATTACATAGCATACATATAAACAAGCTTTTTGAATGGCCAACTCTGGTAGAGAAACACACATGCATACATACATACAACCTGATTCATTAGAGACTTTGAAGGAGCTTGAGTGTTTCATCGATATGTTTCTCGGGCTGAAACTGATTGTTATAGATGAGCTGGACAACTCCATTCTTGTCAAGAACGTACGTCTGTCGTCCTGGCAATGCCCCGAAAAGATCTGCAGGAACTCCCCATTCTTTCCTCACCTTTTCCCCTTCGTCGCTCAGCAATGTGAATGGGAGCCTATATTTCTTGGCAAAGTTCTGGTGCACACATTAAACACGAAGCAGAAAGCAATATCAGTTCACCTCATACTTATTAAGGGCTTCATTCATTCATTCATATTTAGCTGTTGTGGGATAATTCTAACAATTACGGTGTTTTTAGTTTTTAGTTTTAAAAGCAAAAAAGAAATACCACCTTGTGTGACGTTGTGTCATTGCTACTAATCCCAATAACCTCAGCTCCTGCTTTCTTGAATTTCTCGTACGAATCTCTGAAAGCACAGGCCTGCAAATCATTAAAACGGATCGATTACTTCGTGACCTAATATACTCATGGCCTTATAAATTAGATTGTATTTTTATATTTTGGTTTGGTAGTCACATTTTCCTACATTTTCTACAAGTGCACATGAACTTACTCCATACTCCCTCTGGTCCAAATTATACGAGTGACTTGTTTTTTTTGTTGGGAAAAGCTTGCTTCGATTTATTAACTGCTTAAAACCCCTTAAATTTATCGTTTGTTGTCATCTCATATTGCCTAACTTATGAACAAACAAAAAATGTAAAAAAAAAAGAAGAAAAGAATACACATCATCTGATATACAACAACAAACCCAGTATAATCCCAGGCGAAGTAGGGTATAGGGAGGGCGATTGTACACAGACGTTATCCCTACTTGGAAGAAGAGAGGGTGTTTCCAAACCTTATGATATAGTATCATACATCACATGATATAATTACGACATTTACTTTCAAGCCTTAAAACAACTCTACTGGCAACGCTCTCATGGTCTGAGCCCTAAAAATAACATGGCAACACCTCCTTCAAAAAATGGCTTTAAGACGCGCGACGAGATCTTGTTGTGCAAATAATAGGCATTCGCGCATCAGAGATGTGGGATTGTTTGCAGCAGATCTAGTTTCACTTCTAGTTCATTAGCAGATTTGTTCTAAGTTTCCTTTCTGCAATAGACTTCTACGTCTCTTGTCATAAAAAGGTGCATGAATGGGTGTTGATCTATAGTGCACACCCTAGCTTCCTCTAAAAAACATCTCAATTCCCCTGTGTTAGAATGGCAAGAATGCATAATTAACTATGCTAAACACATTCCAAGTTTTAATAAAGAGCATCCCACGGGCCACAACCGGGGAGAAATGATGCATTTACTAGCAAAACCAGGGAGCATAAAAATGACTCTTTTGGAGCAATGGACTTGATACGAACGAATGAGCGAAATCATAATAGATAAAAGGTGGACAATAGTTTGGGGGAGAGAGAGCCATGGTTACCTGCTTGGTGCACCCGGGGGTCTCATCGGCAGGGTAGAAATAGACCACAACAGGCTTCCCTTTGAACTTGGAGAGGCTCACATTTCTTCCCTCCTGATCTTTCAACGTGAAAGCCGGTGGCACCGTTCCTTTGGTCACCTGCAAACATTTTTTTTTTAAAAAAAACCCTATCAATAAACAGCCAATGGACCAGAAAACCCACTTAAAAATTGAAACTTTTTTTTGAACCAAGAGGAAAATTAGTTCGTCCAAGGCTGCACCTTGGCGAAAACGAGAGGCTTTAGCCTTGAGGAGTGGGTGGGGGTCGGGAGAGAAGAAGATGGGCGTCGGAATATGAGAGGGCAAAATGGGGATTTTGAGGGTTTGGTGGGAATGCCAAGGCTGTGAGAGAGGGAGGATTTAGGAGATTTGGGATGGAGCAAATGAGGGAGCTTGGCAGAAAGAGGGAGAGAAGCCATTTGTGGGATTGATTGTTTGACAAAGAAAGATATGGTGGAGTGCGAGCTTCCTTCCTTGCTTAGCTTGCAATGAAAATGCTGAAGATTATCTCTACCAGCTTTTATGATTCAGTGGTTGATGAGTGTGGATGTGTGGCTGTCATGAAAGATGATGTTTGAATGTTGCTATGGAGAGAGGTGGACAAGGTTTGTAACAAGAGAAGAGGAGTGGACTAGGTTCCGGTTCAAAACTTTGAGAGATGATGAACCGGACAAAAATTGTTGTGCCCTGCAGGATTTTGGTTCTAGTTTTCGTTTTCAACTTCAAGTTTTATCAATACTTTCAACTTTTCAAGTACCATTTTGATAATCTACAATATAGTTTACTGACATTCTTTCTAAAACAAGTATTTCTTATTTAAATCAAAATAAAAAAATTTATCCGGAACCAGGACTGCACCACCAGTACAGATTCCGATTGAGGTTTACCACAAGTTCCACTGGAGCCGGACCAGTACCATGTCCTAAAGGCATAATAAAAGAGAAGAGTGATATTTTGATGGTTCCAAGGTCCACATTTAAAATATGGACTTTTTAACATTTTTTATGAGCTTGCGTGTCAATATTTCGTTTTTGAAAAGGCTGCTTCTTTTATACTACAATTGTACTAAGGTTCATATAATAAACATGAACCTTAGGTTCATAGGAGAATTTGCAAAAAAAAAATGAATTTTATTTCAGAGAGCGCTTTAAAACCGGTCGGGCGGTCACATGAAAGTAGGAAAATTAGATTTTAATCACATCTAATGAAGCTTAACCTGCTATACCGGACAAAATCATGATGAACCGGCGGTCTAAACCCGGCTTAACCTGCTATACCTGTTCTATCTGACCCGGCCTGTTTACATGGTTGAAGGCGGTTAGACCCGTTGTCTAAAACCCTAATAATAATCGAATTGCATTTCTGCAAAAGTGATATTAGTCACTGTAATTGTTCCTTAGCTCTCCCTCTCCTCATCAAAGCTCGCAGCGCTTCCAACCATCCATGGAGGGATTCCAGAAAACGGTTCGCGATGCCATATCGCAGGATCCAAAGGCCACCTTAAGCTCAATCTCCTCCTTCTTTCAGAATTCAAGCCTCAACTCTTCTTCAACCTCTGGCTCTGCGAAAATCTCATCTACCGATCACTCTCAGCTCTTGCTCTCTCGTCCCCCCAGGTGAAGATTGCTTTTTTCTTTTCCTAAGGTTTATTTATATTTTCACTTACTTTTATGCTCTGTTTGGATTGAGGTTTTAAGTATCTTCCATGGTTAACTTGTGTGGGTTAAGTCTGTAATTTGGATGGCAAATGTAGAGGGGATGGTTTGAACTATTGGACTAAGAACCTCTAGTTTAGGTTAATGATATTTAGTGGGTGTTTGAGAACAGATTTTGAGCTTCCACTTCACCAAAAATACAACATTTTGACAATCGGTTTCAGGTTTCGGATTATGGCTTCAGAATCGCAAACCGAACTTTAGCATTGCTTTTGAGCAATGCTAGGGGTGATTTCCTCTTTTGACTTACCACTTTTGTTTTTCCAAGAAGTCATCATACCTTCAAACGCCCTCTAAGGCTATGTTATGTTCGCCATCTGATTTTTCAAATTTTTGATGATCTGATCTGGTCAGATTGTAATTATATTTAGAGTTGTTTCTCACCTGGTCTTGTTTGATCTGGTTTGATCTAATTTGGTTTTAATAAGAATTAGTTATAAGCTGAAAAAATAAGTTGAACGGAATGGGTCCTAAGTAAGTCAAAAGAATCACATTATTTTACTGAGTTACTTCTAGATCTTCCTCAATCCAAACGGAGTAGTGAAGTTCGGGTTTTTTTTTGGGAACTTTCGCGGTAAAAGTACAAAACCTTTGGGACTACAGGCAAATGGTATCCCTGTGGACGTGCTCAAAGCTCTGTGCAGTCTTCTTTGTTGCTGGAGTGTTTGTAGGCTACACCTTGAAGCGGCGTGTCCGTCTGTGGGCCTCCAAGCTGCTCAAGCGCTTGAAGGATTACTAACTTTCCCCATCAGTGTTATAGCCTGTGTTTCAAGTGGATAAGCATTTACATGTGCTTTGATGAATTTCAGGACTCAAGCTGTTATTTTTCTATAGAATTGTATTGCTAATTCTAGATCTGTTATTTCGACATTGAGATGAAAGTTAATTGGGAAGTTAATTGAGAGTCATTAACTTGTGGGATACATTGCTGCATTTACTGCCCAAAGCATCATAGAAAGGAAGAAGCAAGGGAAGTTTAATGTGTCATTTTCAATAGTCACTCTATCCGAAGTTTAAAAGTTGTACCTTGAGCAACCATGTTTTTTTGTTTTCAACTGGATGTAGTAGTTTGTTTTTAAAGCACGGATCACATTTTCGGCTACATTTGTGGGGCTGCGATTCTGCCATCTCACTATCGATTGATTAAAATGAATCAAATATATCCTCCAAATACATTTGTATATTCATTAGAAATGAGTATGGTGTAGTTGTTTTACCAAATAGGACTATAATTTACATATATGAATTGCTTGACTTTTGATCTATTAAAAAATCAGGAACAAAATACCAAATAAATATGGCACTGATATGTCCTCCTATATACTTGTTACACAATAAGTGTTTCTGTTCATTGCACACATGGTCTTACAAAAATTAGATCAACCGTCGACAAAAAACACTATTTTTTTGTGATGTGTGAGATATTTTGATAGTATATATGTATATGTGTGGCTCCGAACTGTGAGAATTTACATAAATTAATGCAATTAAAAGAGATGATGCATGCATTAGTTCCCAATGTTCAATGTTTCAAAAGCATTCCTTGTGGAACTCGAAGCGTGTTGTAGTCTTATACGTCAATTCTTGTGATAGCTTCTTCAATTCCTTTGCCAATACTGGCATCCCACAGTAAAAAACTCCTGTAGAAATGGGGGAACACATATCACTGTTATTTGTTCATAAATTATGTGCACTCTGTTTACACAAAAATGGCCATTCAGCAATTCAATGATCTTAAACATAGAAAAATGACCAAGTTGACCTCTCAAAATTTTTTCACTTTTACTTGTTATACCCTATGTAACTTTTTAATGTTCCCACTTCGATTTTTCCCCCTAGTTTTAGAAAAATGAAATTGTGTGGTTTTTAAGTTTTATGGGCCATACATTTATTTCCTAGATGAGAAATGGAAGAATTAATTGGAACATCACAAAAAGGAAGGTGGGAACGTTAAATATGGATGAGGGGGTTGCTTTTTATACCTAAAAATAAACATTGCATGTTTTCCATGCAATTTTTGCCTCTATCTTGTGAACTTATAGTCTTATACACGTGATCTTTAAGTATAAGTGTCACAAATTTTCTTCCTTTTCAGTGTGCTTCTTGTTCTTGCACATATCTTATACCATGTCCCTAAAAAAAGGCCTTATTTGTAATATTGATTTCAAGAATTACAAACATGGGTAAAGGAGGTGGTATATTTTCATTCATAGCAGTTTTTTCCTTAAAGCATGTACATGTCCTTTTAACGGTTGCAAGTATTTAGACAACTGCCCTTTAGTTTTGGTGATGATGTTTTTATAACTTTCACGGCTTTTAAGTTTTGTGATTTCCTTTTTTTTAAAGAAGCAATTTTGCTTCCTGTGCTGATTGTTTGCTGGCGCAGGTACATTGTAATTTTAGAACTTTGTTTAAATAAGAAAGGAGGTATGGTTATTGTGTCAAGGTCATTACCTACTGTAGAATGAGGATGCTTTGAAGCTATTTTACTGAATTCTTCATTCCAATTTGGGCGTGCAAAATGTGTCCTGACCTGCAAAATTTAATGTTTTGTTAGAATATTGGAAGAAAATTTACCTCATCCTTTCAGTGAATTTTCTATTTTCAAATATAATTAATTTGTTTAAGAGAATTTATGCACCATACCCTGGTACCCGAGAGGATATCAACACCGTGTTTTGCATGGTTAAGTGCTTGGACCATAGTAATGAGTGTTGACCTGGCATCGCCTTCTTCATAAACACTTGTTAGATAATTGTGCATATCTATCTGATCCTGGTTATCATGGTCATCAAGGGAAAAAAAGAATTAACAAAATGATTTCATGATATTTGAGCATAAAGAAAGGTAGATGAGAGTAAGTTCATGATTAAGCATTAATTACTTTGTGATCCATCTCTGCAACTTCATTCATCACTCCTTTGAACCACTCAAATGATCCAGGTTCTCTTGTTACCCAATAGAAATGTGCCCTTTTGGTCTTTCGGGTTTCCTTCTTTACGGTTGATGCTATACTTGAAGAACCAAAACTTGTCCAGCTGTCATCTGATGCACTGGTTTCTGTATTTGAATCCTACGGCACCATAAGGAGAACGGAAATATTACGTTTTAGCGTAACTCTGTACTTTGTAGGGTTGAATATATTTTCCGTGCATTTTTTTCTTCCCTTCAAAATATTTTTATGGTATTCTATTCCGGTAATTTATGTCTTATTCTTTTCTGAAGGGACTGAAAAAAGCACTATGTTTTATTGGATAAAAAGCATACTTAATTCTAAATTGTATTACCACCAACAACATTAGTGCAAACAAAAGGTACCGTTTGATCTTCTGTTCTCGAATGGTTTAGTAGGTCCCTAAGGATACTTATGAAGGGTGTAGCTCCAATACCAAGTCCTACAAGAAGCAACACATCATAGCTATGGTAGTCCTGTGCAGGGGCACCATATGGTCCATCAACCAGCAATCGGGGTAAGCTGCAAATAAGTCACCTTTCCTCAGAGTCCTACCTTTAAATTATGCAATGTTTGAGAAAAACTATCATTTATATGTCATTACACTCGTTGATTAACATTGCCGAGTTCTCCAAACTTTGCTCGACCAATCTCGCACACTGAGCCTGCATCCTCTGTGTAGACTTTCTTAAGCTCTTTCGTCCAGTCTCCTACAGTACGAATGTGAATACTAAGGTTGTCATCGTCTGGTGCTGATGTTATCGAAAATGGATGCCTGATAAAGAAAAGTGTTGGTTTATATTTTTTAGGTGAAATTTACAACTGTCCTAAATGAGATGGTTGATGTATACCATTCAAATGGGGATATTATAGGGCACTGCAAGAATATGTACTGCCCACTCTTGTAATTGAAACCATTTGGCTTTGCCATAACCAAACTGAAGACATCTCCTGGAAGTACGGAAACCTGTATGGATAAAAAAGCTTAATGGTTGGTGCCTTTTTTCTGTTTCCTCTATCTTTTTCCCCAAAATGCTTTACTAACATGTGCTTATATTTGAAGAATGATCAGTAGAATTACTCAGAATGCAAAACTTATCTATTTGTGTGCAGGTGAGAGAACATTTTTTTTGTTGACACTTGATAGAAGGTAGTGAGTTCTGGTGATTGGAGGTCAATGGTGTCCTTTGTTTTGGGTATTAGTCCTTTTGGGAGTGTGGTGTTGCAAATGAATCTCTACCATCCTAAACCTTCATTTCCAGTATAATTTATTCCACTTAAGATGTTAGCACATATTACCTTTAGTATTTTAACTGCATAGTGTTCTGCTCGACATGTTCTCAAACTCCGCTCGGCTACATATAAGATCAGAGGAATAGATATGTACATCCACGTCTGTATGAGTAAAGAGTTGACATGTCAATTTTACTATCCTAAATATAGAACATGCAATGTCTGATATTTGCACCTAGGGTATGTTTGTTCTAGTTTTAGACGTGGTATGATTGTATGAGAGGTTTGGGATGGAAAAAAACATGTGGGTCATCCCACATTTGTTCTAATTTCCAATTTCACCCCTTTTGCTTTGTTCTCCTTATATGTTTATATTCAAATATAATGGTCTGTTTGTTGTATTATAAATGATCTCACTTCCATCTTTTTTCTCTCTTCCCAATTTCTTCTCTCAACAAAACATTTGTATTTTTCAATATATATTTGCAAAAAAACAGGTAAATGCAGCACTCCATATTTATTGTTATTACCGTCTTATTCTGCCATCTGTGGACCAGGAACAGGAAATTTCCATGTACTAGAAGTAGTACATACACTAGAGCAAGAAGGTGGTGAGAATACCAGAAGGCATTAAAGCCTGTTAATCGGTGCAGAGGTGGTGGTAGGTTCAAGATATTTCTCCTGAATTGCCTTGTGGCTAATGTGAAGGAAACCACCATTAAAACCACCATCAGTATGCCAGTCACGCCTTCGGCACCAGTCAAAACACTTCTGTAAGTGGGCCTAACTCCATTAAAATCTGCTGCTATAAGTGCAAATTTCTCTGTTGATGAGTTAATTAGACGAGGGAAATCACATGCTAAATGATTTCCTGCGTGGAGTACGATTCCAACTGCTATGGCATATGCTATAATCTGTAAGACATAGCACCTCTTGTCAATTTCCTGATCGTTTATAAAGATTCTATTTTAATTTAAAATTTAACTAATCTTAACATAAAAACGTAGTCAATAAGGCTAAGGAATTCATCTCTTATATGATGTGTGATATTTTGACAAGTCCCTCGAATGGACAACATGTACGCAACCTTAGTCCTGTAAGAAAACAGATTTTGTTCGACCCTTGATGCATTTACTGACCAAGACTTGATGGAAAGTAGGAAGCAAGGGAAGTTTAATTATCCCTTTTGGTTTAGTCAAGTATATACCCAAAGCAAAACCCTCGTCAAAGTGACTTCCAAGGCTCCGTCGGCAATGGCAGTACTATGCCCTGATACTATTTTGTATTTCAATGCTCCCAACAATATTTAAGAGTTGGAGTCTAAGTCTCTATTGTAAGACATAGACAATAAAGCTAGTAAGTTCATCTCTTTATATGATTTTTTATATCCGAGGAGTAAGCAGAGTAGATAAACAAATCTCACCTTATGGAAATTAATATTGTCATCAAAAGGGATGAGTAGCCTTGCTTTTGTAGATCGTAACCATGTCAATATGTTTCGACAAACTGGTAAAAGGATGAGAGCCATGTTGAACTTGAGTGTCTCTGCGGCACCTTTAGCTGTCGGCAAGCAGTAACCCATTATTTGGAAAGCTGCCTTTTGCCTATACTGTTGGAATTTCCATGTGAAAAGCCCAACCATGGCAATCAGCCATAGCAGTAGGATCCAGCCTCTTTGCCAGTTCTCTAGTACAAGACACTTGAGTGCACACCTTGCTCTCTTTATTATACTCTTAGAATTTTGTGGCCCTATTTTTGGAGTCTTTCCTACACTTGCTGTGCTCAGTTGTCTACTGTATTTCATATATCTATCCCTTTGCAGTAGTAGTGTTTCCAACTGCCATAACTGAAACAAGATTAGAGTTACTTTCATCACACTGAAAGGGTAACTCTACAGCTATGTTTGTTTCAAGCTATGTTTGTTTCAAGAAACTTGATATGGAAAATAAAAGAAAATATCATGGAAAATATTATTCCATCGGTTGGAGAGGAAAAGAAAAGAAAAGTAGAAAGAAAAAAATATTATTTTATTTTAACGAAAGTAGTTTGTATTAACCAGTTTACCGCTTCTGTAAGAGTAGATGGAATATTGAGGCATTGGGTTTAGGCAAATCTCATGTGACATTGATAATGTGTCATTACCTTGTTTTGTTTGGGGTTTTACATTGGTAATGTGTCATTACCTCCATGGTTCCACTAGGGGAATGATGTAATGCTTGGGTTATAACTTGATAGGATTGGCAAACTCTTACATGGTTCTAAGATTCATGTTCATTTTATGAATTTTAGTGCATTGATATCATAAAAGAGTTAGATCTTTTGCAAAAAAAGAAAAAATTCATTTGTTAGCCCATGAAAATTTTGAGAAGGTTCACATTTTATATTTAGACCTTAGGATCACGGAAGAACAAATTTATACAATTACGTTGGATTTCTAATTGCACTACGAGAACTAGTTTAGTAATATTTTAAAGTATTGTTACTTTGTTAATAAGATATCAAACAACATAAATATACCCTACCATACATTCTCGGAAGTAAACAATCTTAAGTACGGATTGGAGTAATTCCTTACCCCCCCCCCCCACCAAAAAAAACAATCTTATGTAAATTTACATCCTCCTAATCTGATATTACCTTTGAGTTATACTACTTACGCGGAGGATTTTTCTATTTTGACTTTTTCAACTTTAATCAGATACATTTTTTATTATGAATTAAAAAAACTTATAATGCTATGAATACAAAAATTGTCATAAGATTTATTTTAAAGAAAACTTTCAAAAACCAATTTCATTGTACTAACATGCATTACAACTTTGATCTAATTGATTATTAAAAACTCAAATTAGATGAATACTCAGGTCGGAAGAAATAAGAACTACTCTGCATTATTTATAAGCCCGGTGTAATGACTAATGATTCATGTTTTCTGTTGGTATTTCGGCAAAGTAAAATATTTGTTAGCACTATTATTATTATTATTATTATTTGAAACAAAATGTTAGCACTATATTATTAATGCATTTAAATTTTATGCTAAAATAAATGAATACTCGGAAGAAATTAGAGAAGTTTGTTATTAAAAAAAGAATAATAATAATCTTGATGATATATACCTCAATATATCCAATATTTTCAGGGTCTAATTCCTCCATGATTAAAGAAGCATACTCATCTGCACGTTCTTTCAATGTGGAGAGCTTATTTGCGGAAGCACTCAGCATTATCAGCTGTTGGGTTGTCAAGAAAAAAAAGTGAAAACGATTACAAATTATGGGGGGAAATGAATAGGTTTTTGTTTAATTACATGTAGCATTTCCTCTCATTTCCTTGACTCTCATTTACTTTATTAATATTCCTTGATTCATATTTCAGAAATAATAACATTTCTTGTCGTTAACTTAAATCTTCCAATGTCTTGGTTCATTCCTTCTTTTTAACCTGTTATTCCTTCTACTATCATATAGAAAGGGCGGGGTTTATTATTTGTTAAATAAGTATATTCAAGTATTAAAATAAGTCTTTTTAAATCAAAAAAATGTGGGAAGGTCCATGTGGATCTTAAATTGACCATAGAATCACTCTAATTTTAAAGAGGAATGCTAAGCTTCGGATCATTTTAAATCCGACCATATCATTCTATTCTTGCAATACCCGCCCTAAGACTGTTAGATATTGCTTTCTCTGTCCCCAAATACGGTTGATGTTGCGATTTACAATGTTTGAATGAAGTTATTTCTGAATCATATATGTAATGTTGATGTAGAATTAAAAATAAGAATTATATACTAACAAATTACATCAAAAGTTTTACAAAACAAGTTATGACAAAATTATTTTATTGGACCATATTAGGAATCCACCACAATTGCCCCCACAGTCACAGATGATTTATTATTGTCTATGTATGTATAAAATCATATGTGGTTTTTAATCATGGGGTACTCATGGTGAGTTTTTTTTTTTTGCATAATTTTATTTTATTTTTCAAATGATCGATGAAATATTTAAAAGGTAGATTTAATTAGTTTAGCTATGTAAATACTAAATATGAACCTTATTTCGGGATGAAAAGAAGAGATTACCATGTAGATCATTTGATCATTCATTTAATAAGTCAAAGTCAAAATGATATGATGTTCCAAAACAGGTAAAAAATAACCTAAAAATATATACTCTCTATTCATAAATTTTCTTTTCATTTTTTCCGTTTGTCCATTAATTTTTTTCTTCATTTTCTTTTTGAGCAAATGTTTTTTTCTTTGAATAGCATTGCTACCCTCACATTTACCCATTAATTACTATTCATTTCTTCACATTAATTGCTTTTTTCAATTACCCATTAATTAAGTTGGATAAATTTTAAAAGCTTAAACTCACTTAAAAATTTGTTACTGAGCATAATTTGTGAAATATAAAATGTGAGTTTAGTTCATGTAAGAAGTGAGTAGCTAGCTAACTAACCTCTTGCACTTCGTCTCGCGTGATCCTCCCGTCGCCATTGCTATCTGCCCTAAAACCACCAAATGTTTTTATCAACGTCAGATGGATCTCAACAAAAAATAAAGAATAAAAAAATTAAAGTATGAGTAAAAATTACAAATATATTAAAATAAGAATTCATGTCTTTATTCTCGAAATAAGAATTGAAATGTATTTACATTATCAATCATGACCATTTACATTATGTAAAATGCACATGTACAGTGTCACGTTATCACAATGAAAATTCTTATTTAGTGAATAAAAACATAAAGTTCTTATTTTGATACTTTCTCTATGTTTTAGTCCTATTTTTAGAGTGAATTTTTATAATAAAACTGAAAATCACAGTGACATAATGGCATTATTTGGTGCATCACACCAAACATTGTCTCTCCTGCTATGAAACGTGTGATTTTCTCGAATGTGCTATTTGCTAACAAGGCAACGTACGTGTCTTTTCATTCTTTTGGTGAGCTTAAGGGGACGATGTTTGTTTTTTTATTTGAGATCACATTATCATTCTCAGAACCGGTTAGACGGTTATTTAAGAGAATGTAAATTAGGTTTTAATTACGAATGAGTATGGTGACAAAGGGTGAAGCTTGCACCTGACATACAACTTGGGCACTCCGTACCTTACCAATTGCGTAATGCTCACCTTGGGTGCATACCATTTTTGTGCATCTCTCACATAAATTTTTTTATTTTTAGATTTTTAACTAAAATAAATGCTCATAAAGATAGTTATGATTTGCTTATTTTCCTTATTTGTAGGTCTATGGTAGATCTTAGGTCCACCATATAATTTGGCTTCTTTTTAAATAGAAAGACATGGTCAAACTTTAATTACTTCATTTACCTATTTTCATTATTTGTTTCATAAAATAATTATATAGTCATGTCACCGCTTGTTTTGAACTTTCGATGTAGGTTTTAAATATATAAATTTTAATTTTTAATTTTATACCAACAATCAAATAAATTGAATTAAAAGTAACATGACTCAAACATCGTTAATCAAAACGAGAAGAAAGTTTTAGGATGAAAGGAGTATTTATTTTGGAGTATATGGAGTACATTGTGAATATGGAAATTAATTTTATGATAAAATAATATAATCATATCACCTCTAATTTCGTAGATCTTTATTTTGATATACTCCGTAGTTTTTTAATATAATCAAGACCAGAAAGATTGAAATTTGGATGGAGGGGTAGATAATAGTGCAAATGAGATGTGATGCGCTGATATTAGTGGGGCATGACATGAGCTCATGAACAATGAAATACTACCCGAATAACCACTTCCAAATTAAGTTAACACACTTTGAAGTGGGGATTGCAAAGGAGATTGTAATGCTCGAGCTACTATTATATACTCCCTCCGTCCCATGAAATCTTTCTCCTTTTTTTTATCCGTCCCACAAAACACTTCTCATTTCTATTAAAAAGTCACTTTTACCCCTTACTTTTTCATACCCTAATTATCACATCATACCTTTTTACTAATAATCTATCCATCAAATCATACTTTTACCCATCACATCAAAGGACATTTTTGGAAATTCAATACCTAAATAACTCCCCTTAAATCCATCCTAAAAAGCAAACCGTCATCGGATCATTTCTTGTTTTTCATTTATTACTTTATTATTTTTTCTTTTTTTTAACTTTTTTATCTCTTTGTTTCCCTTTCCTAGAAAATCTTTTTAAATTTTTATAATTTTTCTTAAAATTTCAAAATAATTTGTGTTTAAAATAAAAATAAAAAATTGACATATGCTCCATCTATCTCAAATTAAACATTTTAACTTTTTGTTTTCTAGAATAATATTTTTGGTAAGTTCAAACAGAAAATAAAAAATATAAAAAATAAAAATATGAAAAAACAAAATGGAAAAAATTGAATCTAGAAAAAATTATACAAAAAAGAATTTTTAGAATGCCTAAAAAAGTCCTTAAAATTGGGTAGTTCACCAAGGATACTCATTTTTTTTATTTCTCATTTTCTTCCTCATTTTTTTTGAAGTTCTCAAAATAAGTTTTTTATTTTTATTTTAGAAAATAAAAATAAATATTATTAATTTAAAATGTACAGATGCAGTATATGTTAATTTTTATCAAAAAATAGTTTTAAATTTTAAAAAAATTATAGAAATAATTTTAAAAAGAAATTTAAAAAACTGTGCTTAATAAAAGAAACAAAAAAGGGGAAAAAAGAATAAATGATTTATAAAAAATTAGCACTAGTGCCCCCTATGATTTGGAAAATAGACACCAATATCCCCTTATTTTTAAAACTTATTTCTAAAAAATTTGTGGTTTCAAAATGTTACACCCATTATACATAGAGATGAGTAAAAGGACTAGACTAGTCAGATAAGAAAGGTTCCTTCAAAAGACCGATACTATTTAGGACGAGATCGGTTTGATCTTTTTTATCTGTCTAGACTAGTACAATCTTAAAAAAAAATAAAGACTTTTGGGAATGAATAGTCCTATTAGGACTGGTCCAATTCCGGTCTGATCCTTAATGTGTAAAATATTTAATTTTTTGTTCCTCAAAAAAATACTCGAAAAAAAATAAAAAATCTTATTTTTTATTATTTAATTTCTTTTATTTCTATACTTTATTGATTTATATTAGTTATGCAACATGAACATTATTATGTAAGGTGGAAATTAATAGAATCAACGAAAAAATAAATTTTAATGTGTATGTTTTATAAATATGATATTTTTTTATTTTGTTATCACTTATTTGTAATCTCATAAAAAAGATGCCGTAAAGTACTATGCTCTATATTGATAGGACAAACGTATTTATAAAAAGTGAAATTTGTACTAAATAGGACTAAAATATAAACCATTTTGTAATGTAGGACTTAAACTTTTTTATTCCATAAATAGTACTTAATAATGTCTAGTGAAAGGAATAATGTCCATTAATGGTGGATATTCTAATGGATAATGACTAATGGATAATGACCAATGATCCTACATTGGGAAATAAAAATAATAGTCCTATATTGAGAAAATCATTATGTTTTAGTCCTATTTAGTTAAATTCCCCTTATACAAATACTAAATTTTGAAATATAAATTTATGTATAAAAATTATACTACCTCCGTTCCACAAAACCCTTCCGGTTTTGACTTTGGGAGAAAATAAGGAAAGTGAAATTTTGGTTGACTTTCCAATTTTGCCCCTGATGTGATGGGAAAAAGTAAGATGTGATAATTTGGTTATTAGTGAAAAAGTATGATGTGATAGGTAGGGTATGAAAAAGTAAGGGCAAAAGTTGTTTTTTAATAGAAAGTGGAAGTGTTTTATGGAAAGCAAAAAAAAACGAAAGATGAAGGGTTTTGTGGAACGAAGGGAGTATATACTTTTTAGTCTTAGTCCGATTCTGGTATAGTGTTTTGGAAAGGACTAACACGTTGGAACTGGTCTAGTCTCGAAGACTATTCGGTTCCATCTTTTATAGTCTCTATCACAATCTATCTTTTCTATTCTAGTTTTTATGGTCCTCATTAATTATACATCACACTTACATCACATGTAAATTTAGAAGATTTTGTAAAAAAGCAAATTGTATGATGGACTTAAGGTTCACCATAGACTTACATGTAAGAAAAATAAATAATTTTTCACTATTTAGATAAGTAGTACGGAGTAGTTTTTTGGAAAAAAAATTACGGAGTACACCGTATGTGAGAAAGAATGGAAGCACTCAAAAATGAGATGAGCGACTGAGCGAGTCATCATCTTATTTCTTTCCTCTGCGCATCGGCACCACCACACCTACCGATCGGCACTCACCATCTCCGGCATCCCCATCCTCCGTCATCCCCATCCCGATTTCCCCGATTCACTTATTTCCCCTTCTCACTCTTCCTTCTCCCGTACGCGTGTCTCTCTCATTTGGGAAGATCCCCACCTACATGGCTACGTCTCCTCTCTCCCCGTCACTCTCCCGTGGCTCTCATTGGTGAGGTGGCCGCACCACACCAAATAGCCTAATGAGGATGGTAATAATATGGATTGTTAAAAGTGAATCACATAATGAGATTGATTAATGCATTGTTTGGATTAAAAGAGCAAATGAAAGGAGAGAAAATAGGTGGAAAGAAAATAGAGAAGAGAAAACGGAGAAAAAATAGACATAAAGTTTGGATGAGTAGAAAATGAAGAGAAAATGTAAAGAAAATAAAATGTGATAAAACAAAAAAAGGGTATTTATATAAATATTATTAAAACTTGGTGACTTTCGCAATGCAATGTCATATGTTTTTATTTCTCAATGTAGTACCACTAGTTATTATCCACTGGTCATTGTTCAAAATAATGTCAATGTCGCTGGTCATTGTTTAAACTAAATGTTCACCAGTAGTGGATATTGTTCCCGCTACTAGACATTATTCAAATAATGTCTGATTCTTCATAGCACCAACATGATCATTGTGGTGTAAGTTTGGCGTGATGCATGTACTTTTAGCAGCCATATCACTTAACTTTATTCCTCATGCACCATAAATATGTTAGGGAGTAACTTTAAATCTTTGAAAAAAAGGAATGTACTGAGTTTTTTTTTTTTTGAGAAAATAAATGCAGTAGGAAATGATAAAGTAGAAAGGAATAATAAAGGGAGAGAGAGCCGGCATATATACATACATGTCGAAGAAAATCTGGAGACGGGCGTCAAAGCTCTGGTCTGAAATCTGCAGCCAAAAGTCATGAAGCTCTGCTTTCGTTATCCTCGCCGTGTTCTGCCGCCTCCGCCGCACCAGTGCATCAAACACGCCCACCGCGAACTCCTTCGAATCCGCCATTCCTACACAGTACAGTGTTTGATTTCTAATTTTGGAGTTAATGAGATGAAAATCTGAAGAAAATGGAACAGAGAATTGAGCAGGAATATATTAAGCTAACAAGGTAGTAATTAAATCTGGTTATGTATACCAATGCAATCGCCGAAATCTTCTCTGGAGAGCAAACCGTCCTTCGCTAATGCGTCGAAGCGAGATTCGACTTTTCTCCATAGCTCGGCGGCTTGAGGTTGAGGTTCTTCATCCCCAGTTTTACTGATGAATCTGAGCCCTCCTAGAGCACGCTGGGCGCTCGATCGGTTCCTCACGAGCTGCAAATTCGACCTCATCGCCTCCCGCCGCGCCAACGCCGCCGTCAGGTTGACATTGCACTGCCTCTGCTGCGGATTCTGATCCCCGTCCGCGCCGCCGTCTGAGGACGACGAAGCTCTGGACGGCGACCTCAGCCGCGACAATTTCCTGTGAAGCTTCGACGCCGCGGAAATCGTCCTCCCTAGAATCCCGCCCTCCGCTTTTCCGCCGCTGTGCGGCTGATTACGGGGACTGACGCTGCAGAGGACGGCGGAATTGTCCTCAATCGGAGGCTGGACCGTGACGACCTCCACCGACTCCGGCCGATTCTCCTCCTCCTCATTCCTCCTCAAATCGTCGAGGAAAATCGGCAGCATCGGTCCGCCAAAACACTCCGCCGGCGCAGAATCTCCCGGCAAGTCAAATTTCCGGCTGTAATGATTAGCCCGTTTTGAACCGCTCCCATCAGAGGAGCTCCGCAGCAACGACATGAGCTGCATAATTTCAGTCCTAATTAATCAACCTAACCTTCAACTGTTAATCTTCCGATTCCGTTTTTCTTTTCCCCACTGAATTGAAGAGAGAGAGAGAAGAAGAAGAAGGGGAGGTGTAGGTGGGGCTTAGGTCGTCACACGCATTATTCGGAAAAGGCGTTGAAACAAACACCGCTCAACGGAAGGAAGAACACGATTTCAACGCCTCTCTCTCTCTTTCTCTCTCTGTTTCCCCGCCAGCCAGGTAGAGGTGATGAGAAAGATCGAGAAGAAGAATGGGAGATGGGGAGGTACTACTAATACTCCCTCCGTCCCCCTAAGATGTTCTCATTTTAACTTTTGGTGGTTTTTAAGGAGAGTTGAAAAAAGGTGAAAGTTTACCATAATACCCTTAATGAAAAATGGGTGGAGTGTATTAAATGAGGTGGGTGAGGTGTAATAAATAAAGATCTTCTTCTTTCATTTTTTTGTTATCTCCAAAAGATGTTTCTTTATTTATTACTTCTTCCGTCCCATTTTAAATTGTCTGTTTGCCTTTTTTCTCCGTCCCAAAATAAGTTGCATGTTAGTTGTTTTCGTAAACTTTTAAAAATAAAATACCTAAACTACCTCTAAAATAAGTCACTCTTCTTCACCTTATCTTCTCATTATCATCATCCCTTCTAAAAACTAATGACAATTTCGGAAAATCAACTCTATTTTTTATTTTCCTTAAATATGCCCAAAAATCAAAACAGACGATTTAAATTGGGACGGAGGGAGTAGAAAATTACTTAACCCCTTATTTTTTCGTACCCTACATATCACATTAAATTTTTTTACTAATAATATACACATCATATCTTATTTTACCCATCACATGAAGGGTATTTTTAGAAAAAACACAAAAATAATATCCCTCTTTTAAATCTTCAAAAAGTCAATAAGGGAAGATGTTTCAGGAACGGAGGATGTATCAAATTATATTATAAATTTAATATTAATAGATTCATTTTGAAATATAAGTTAAAATATCATATTCTTATGATATACAATTATATATAAATAGACATATTAATGTTAAACTAGTACATTAGAGACCGTGAAAAGGCAAATAAAACGGTAATTTCTAAATGAACGAGTTGAGTATACAATAGATCTAATAAAACAATTTTGTATCAATATTTAATATCAATTCTATTTAATTATTAGTCAAATTTATTAATTTTAATTACAAAATTTAAACATGAATAGATGCTCAGATACGAAGGTAGTACTTATACTTCATGTTTATCTAAATTGTCAAACTATTTCTGTTTTTTAGAATATAATTTCTAAAATTTAAAACAGATTTCAAAAGTATTTTTAAACAAACCTAAAACTACTTGCTTTCCGCTTCTAAAATTTTTTATTTTTTTAGTATGTAATTTATGGAAGAGTATTTTTAAAATTAATTTATACAGTTAAACATTATATTATTCTTAGGCCTTTCTCATTCTATTTTGAATAACAATTACGTAGTGTATATAGCATTGTCATCTCATCTGTCATTCCTCTTTTATTTTACACGAGTACTCACTTTGTCCCACATCATTACTTGATAAAATAAATAAATAAAAGTTTTATGAGTATTTATTTTGTAGAATTTTTGAAATAATATATAAGGGTAGATTTTATCTATTGCTTCTACACTAATATTAATATAAATTGAATTGAAAATAAATTCGATTAAATATCGTGACCCGAATGAAAAGATATATTCCGGTATTATTTAGGGACAGAGGGAGTATTTCCTCTGTCCGAGACAATCCTTTACATGTTGAGTTTCTACCAGAGTTAAGGCTCTTTGACAACAGATCGTGGAATTGAAAAGTTTATTTAGTTATAATATTAGTTTAATACTCCTATAATTAAGTTTGTTTTAAGAAATTATTTTGATGTATCAAATTTTTGTAACATTTATTTTGTTAAATTTTTTTAGATTAGAACTACATTTATTAATGTTCAAAACTCTATACATTAGTCTTTTTATATTATGAATGTGTGTGGAAGCATTTTGACGTAGTGACCACTCCAAGTCTATCTATGTCTAGTGCTCTAATCGAGTCCATGTGTTTAAGAGGTCAATATTATAATTAAGATTGAACAAATACTATGCTAGGTATGTCGCAATATATACCGTATAATCAGTTATATGATCTTTTTCGTACATCCGCGATGAGTACTCATTTACGAGAAAGTAGGTGAATATCCATTTTCGATCAACAGAATATTCATTTTCGAGTAACTGAATAATCATTTTTCTAAAATTTAGTTATGCTTGAAAATGATTATTTAATTATTCAAAAATACTTGAAAGTTAAGATTGAACAGATACTATTCAATAAATCAATATTTTCACCTTGACTGGAATTTGAACATGGTTAAATTTTCCTGTGAATTTTATAGAATGTCTTCCTACTACTCGAGCCAAGGAGAGTGACAGAATATGAATAGTGGTCGATAATAAAATTCAACTAACAAGACATTTGCAATTTGAACGAGTAAATTACTCCATGTTTTTTATAGTCTCATGTATAAGGTTACACTTAGCTGGAATGATTAAAATAGTTGAAAATCTTGGGAATAATATTTTTTCTATTAGTGTTAGCATTTTGAATATTTTTAAATGTATAAATTAATTTTAAAAATGTTAATAGTAAATTATACTATTTATTTATTTTTCCATATAATATTAAGCTAAACATAAAAAAATGTTACCAAACAATATGTAAAATTGAGTGCTAATTAAAATGATTACATACTCGCCGTATTATTTGTCATTTTCATTGTGTTCAGAGACTTTAATTAAAAATTCCTTGTGAGTTACTCTCTTCGTCCCATTTTAAATTGCTTGTTTGCAATTTTTCTCCGTCCCAAAATAAGTTGTCTGTTAGTTGTTTTCGTAAACTTTTAAAAATAAAATACCTAAACTACCCCTAAAATAAGTCACTCTTCTTCACCTTATCTTCTCATTTATCATCACCCCTCCTAAAAAGTAATGGCAATTTTGAAAAATCAACTCTATTTTTAATTTTTCTTAAATATGCCCAAAAGTCAAAACAGGCAATTTAAATTGGGACGGAGGGAGTACTATTTTTTTAATTATCTTCGAATTTAACCAATCAAATCAAATAAATGCATGTTGAATTAATAGTTCAAACAATGGAATACATTAATATTTGGTATTAAAAAAAGATTTGATAAACAAAAAGGATGTCGCCAAAGCAACATTTATTTATAATATACCTGAACTAAATGAGGTGTTGACTATTTATTTTATTCTAACTAAAAGTGGATTTGATTAAGTTAACAACAAGAATGCCTAGAGTGTTTGGTGCACCAAATTTCACAATTTCTATTTTGATAAAGAGGTAAC
>OOIL02004591.1:919800-951439 GCA_900332095.2 Cuscuta campestris | reverse complement strand
TGGTCCTTCAACTTTATCAGTTGTGCACGATTGGTCCTTCAAGTTTCAAAAGTTCATAAATAGTCCTTCAACTTTATGAGTTCTGCACCATTGGTCCTTCAAATTTCAAAAGTCCATAAATAGTCCTTCAAGTACACGTCAGCCCTCCAGATGAAGTCTTTTTGACAGTAAATATTAAAAGTTAAACGAAATACTAGTTTCATATAATACGAGTAAATTCCACTAGGTACGATTACTCCGTATTATATGGAGCTAGTATTCCATTTAACTTTTAACATTTATTGTAAAAAAAGACCTCATCTGGATGGCTGACGTGTACTTGAAGGACTATTTATGCACTTTTAAAACTTGAAGGACCAATCGTGCATAACTCATAAAGTTGAAGGACTATTTATGGACTTTTAAAACTTAAAGGACCAATCGTGCACAATTGATAAAGTTGAAGGACCAATGGTGGAGTTTAGCCTAAAAAATACAACTAAAAACCAAAATAATTAGTCGTAATATGTACTAGTAATCTATATTACGGAGTAGGACGGAAGAGTAATTAAAGCAGCTTATTCCTCAGCTAGCCAATGGGGTACGTCACTTGTGTACGAGTAGTAGTTATTCAACTGCCATTTGGAGCTAAATGACCAAACTGCCCCATGTGTGACATTAACATTTAAATGACCAAACTGCCCCATGTGTGACATTAACATTTTCTTGCCAAATTTTAATTGGATTTGAAATGTTGTCCCAAGACATAAAACTTTCCCATATGGGTTATTATTAAAGAAATCACTCTTGAAGAAAAAAATATATAGTAGTTTCTATCTCCAAAATAAGAATAATACAGAAGATATTTTATCTCTAAAATAAGACTGTTAAAATGTGAGATGTTGACATTGTATATACACATTACATAATATTTTTTGTGTTAAATGATGGTATTATATGTCTTATTTTACTGATAAAAAATAGAAATTTCCTATTCTGATTTTTTCCCAGTGTTTAACTTATATTTTACTTTTTTTTTTCTATTATTATTACGAGATAGTTCATGTGGGCATTGGTCCCTAATGTTACAATGTGTTTCGTTTGAGAAACTGATGGTTTCTACTCTCTCTAACCTCTTTCTCATTTTCCGATTGGCTGCAATAATTATTGTATAGTCAAATGGTGAAGGTAGGAGACGTGCAAGGGGTTTAGGGCTTGGAACCATCAATCTTTTGAAAGGAACACCGTAAGATCTTATGTTGTTGGGCTTGAGCAACATGCGTGAAGGAGGCATCACGAAATGCAGATTGAGATTAATTAAAGCTTAAAATTTATCCAAATGAAAAAGTCATACTGAACAAATACACTATAACTGATGGGTGTAATCCACTCAGGCTATGACCTGGGTCGGGTCCATCCAAAACCACCCGGGAAAGGTCCAGGTACTAAGCAACATGGTTGTTTGGGTGGATCTGTACTTTACCAAGATGAGTTTCAACCAAGACCACCTGGGCAAAGTCCAGGTACCATACAGCAGGGTTGTTCGGGTGGATTTGTACCTTACCCGGGTGGGTTTCAACCAAGACCACCCGGGTGACTATTTGGCACCCGGTCAACTAGTATGACACTACATGGGAATCCTTGAGTGATCAGACATTCCTTCAAGAAACTACCCGGGCAAGTCTCTTCAAGAAACTGGGTGGCCAGTTTGGGTGTACATGTGTCGGCAAGAATAATCCAAGCATGGTTCGACGGTAGCGACTGAAGTGTGGTGAATATTCAAATATTCTCGTCCAAACACTACGCGCCAAGAGAGGTGCCATCAGCACAAGCCGACAAATGAGTTGGACAAAACGCTACGTGACAAGAGAAGTCGCCTCGCACCGCCCAGGAACGTGAGACGATGTGGGCATTCTTTGTCTTGTCCCCTAGGCTCTACTATAAATAGCCTTGTAGCCCTCAGTAGAGAGGATCCGAACTTTATTTCTCTAGAGCATATTGTGTAGTACTACCCCGTACTATTCTAGATACTTAATAACAATTTGAGTACATGTGTTTCCACCTACACTCCTCACAGTCAACTTTTTTCTGTGCCACTTAATTAGTTTCTTAACTCAGCAAATCATCCTAGACCAGGTCTAGAGTAGTTTGTCTGGGTGGTAATTTACACCATCAATGACGAAGGCCAAGTAGTACTTTTTAAATATGTTTTCTTGAAAACGTAACTTCTTTCCTACCAAACGATTGAGAATACACATCTCTAATTTTTCTTTTTCTTTTGGAAAAAGATTAAAGTAGGGGTACACATTGAAAATATACCAAAATAGAATTTTCATATTTTTATTCTCGAAAGAGGAGTTAAAATACATTTACATTACCAACGTGGTCATGTACATTACCAAACATGATCATGTATATTACCAAAAAGTATAGTAATGTGCACGTATACAGTGCCACATTTCCTCCACATTATCACAGTGCAAACTCTTATTTCAGAAATAAAAATATAAAAATCCAATGTTGATACTTTTCTATGTTATAATCTTATTTAGTGATTTCTATTTTCATTACCTCTCAATTTCTTTTTCCTGCCAATTTCCCTCTTCTCAGCCAAACACTCCCCCAAATCTTAATTCAAATTTTTTATAGTCGGCCCGATCAAAAATCCCGATGAACACATTCCCTCGTCTACATTCTTCCGCGGCATTCCATCCCCTCTATCCTCTCCGCCTTACATTCCCTCGATCTAATTTCCAAGCTTTTCATCCTCCCCCATCTCTGATTTCCACGCACAGCTACGATTTCTTCCTCAAGAAACCTTTTCTCGGATCCCTTTCTCCAGACATAGAGGTCAGATTCCCGATTCGTGTTTTTCTTTCAAATTTATTTTTGATCTTGACATACTAGTTTGGATTTTCATCCCAAATCATATTCTGCATTTATCAATTTTCAATGAAGAGGGTATAATCTAGCAATCTTTGAATTCTGGGTTTTTTTTTTTGTATTGTTTTCTTGGGAGAAATTCGTTTGTTTTACCTGAAAATGTTATGGATGAATGAATATGCATGCTTCTAAACATTTCTAATTTGATGTGATGTAAGATGTGAAATTTTTGCAGTCAACTGAAACAAAAAATTAACATTATATAATACTCCGAATTACTTTTGAGTTACAAATACTTGTCTAAATGTTTAGCACATACGCAGTATTAGAAATTGGTTTAACACTTTCTATCTTTAGGTATGACTATGTGACATTTTTTATGAATGCTTGAGATTGGGTAAGTGTGAGAGAGAATTATCATTTCAATGTGTTTCACAAAATTTCACTTGATTTATCCAATCATGATGATGATTTGTTACTTTTATTATTACCAGGAGTAATGCTGTTATTATTATTATTATTAGCTTGTGGATATTAGCATGTGGTGGTGGCATAATGGCTGAACCACCAGAGTAGAGTGAGTTAAATACCAGCAGCTCAAGGCTGAAAAGAAACTCTTTGAAGCAAAATGCCAAGAGGGAGGATAAGGTCAAAGCTCCGCCGGAGCAATCTATACACATTTGCATGCATCCGGCCACGAGCAGCGGAGGAGGTGGGCCCACACCGACTAGGCCCGGGGTTCTCCCGGGTAGTGCATTGCAACCAGCCCTATCTACATGATGTGAAGCCCCTCAAATACTGCACGAATGTCATCTCAACCACAAAGTACAGCATGTTCACCTTCTTGCCCAAGGCCATGTTTGAGCAGTTCAGGCGTGTTGCCAATGTCTACTTCCTCCTCGCCGCAATGCTGTCACTGACGCCGGTTTCACCCTTTTCTGCTGTCAGTGTGATAGCCCCTCTGGTGTTTGTTGTCGGGCTGAGTATGGCCAAGGAGGCTTTGGAAGACATGAATAGGTTCATCCAGGACACGAAGGTCAATTTACGTAAAGCCACTGTCCACAAAAGGGATAGTGGGTCTTTTGGTCATAGGCCGTGGAGAAATCTTCGGGTTGGAGACATTGTCAAGGTGGAAAAGGACGGTTTTTTCCCTGCAGACTTGCTCCTCCTGTCATCTAGTTATGAAGACGGAATCTGTTACGTGGAGACGATGAACTTAGATGGTGAGACAAACCTCAAGGTACAAAGAACAAATTGCTCCCCCTATTATGGAATTGACTCATTCTAGTTTAATTTACATTCTCTATTCATTGACCTGTTGTTGATGTTCTTACTTCACCCACAAATCCCCCTAAGGGTAATTGGCTCGCTGACCACCAACCTATATTGATGGCTACCATCACCAGCTCACTTCGCAGATTTGCAAAGTTTACTTTCTAATCTCACTGCCCGTTAAATTTCTTCTTGTCTTGACTTGGAATTGTTGCAGGTAAAAAGAGCTTTGGAGGTAACTTTACCCTTGGAAGATGATGAGTCTTTCAAAGGCTTCAGAGCAGTGATAAAATGTGAAGACCCCAACCCAAATCTCTACACTTTTGTAGGCAATCTTGAATACCAAAGACAAGTATACCCTCTAGACCCTAGTCAGATCCTGCTCAGAGACTCAAAGCTCAGGAACACAGCTTACGTTTACGGAGTGGTGATCTTCACTGGTGAAGACAGCAAAGTCATGCAGAATTCAACAAAATCGCCTTCAAAAAGGAGTCAGATCGAGCGACAAATGGACAAAATCATCTACGTCCTCTTCACCCTCCTCGTCTTGATCTCCCTGATCAGCTCTATCGGCTTTGCAGTAAAGACCAGGTTCGAGCTGCCTTATTGGTGGTATCTTGAGCCCCATGACAAAAACAACATCCTTTATAACCCAAACAAACCAGAGCTGTCCGGGATTTTCCACCTTGTCACTGCTCTGTTGTTGTACGGTTACTTGATACCCATATCCCTCTATGTCTCCATTGAAGTTGTGAAGGTCCTTCAAGCTATGTTCATAAACCAGGATGTCCACATGTATGACGAAGAGTCCGGGACTCCTGCCGAGGCGAGAACGTCAAATCTGAACGAGGAACTGGGCCAGGTGGACACAATTCTTTCGGACAAAACAGGGACTCTGACGTGTAACCAGATGGACTTCTTGAAATGCTCCATTGCTGGGACTGCTTATGGGAAGCGCGCCAGCGATGTGGAGCTTGCTGCCGCTAAGCAGATGGCGGCCATGGAAGAGGGTGGGGGTGATGATGAAGACGATGTCGAGAGCACACCTCGTGCGGGGTCGGATATAGAGCTGGAGACGGTGATAACGTGCAGAGACGGTGAGGATGGAGGCGAGGGCAGGCGGCCATGTGTAAAGGGGTTCAGCTTTGACGATGGAAGGCTCATGAATGGGAACTGGTTGAATGAACCGAACGCTGATGTCATCCTGCTGTTCTTCAGGATACTGTCGATCTGTCACACCGCTATTCCAGAGATGAATGAGGAGACGGGGGTGTTCAACTATGAGGCTGAGTCGCCGGACGAGGGCTCGTTCCTTGTGGCTGCCAGGGAATTCGGGTTTGAGTTCTGTAAAAGAACTCAGTCCTCCATTGTTGTTCGTGAGAGATATCCTTCTTTTCACCAGCCTGTCGAAAGGTGAGATTCTCATACATCTTGTACTGGTAATTTTTTTTGTCACGTAATGAAGTTGAAAGAATTGTGTGGTTGTGATAGGGAAGTCAAACTTCTGAATCTGTTAGACTTCACGAGCAAGAGGAAGAGAATGTCTGTCATTATTCGGGATGAGAGCGGACAGATTTTTCTCTTGTGCAAAGGAGCAGATAGGTATGATCACATGGCTTGTTTAGTTGGAAGATTTTGGAGGGGAAAGGCGTAGATGATTTCTTTTGGTTTCAATAGTTTGTCTATTTGTTCATCTAGTAGAAGTGTAGAATGAATAGTGGCAAATGAAAAAGAGAGATATAGTGTCTCAAGGTAAATGATAGAATTAGGTGTATTCAAAGTAAAAAGTGAAAGTTACTTTAGGACATATGAATATAATATGCAAGGATTATTAGGTTTGGAAATAACTAAAACTTCATCTCTCATGTCATTTTGGCACAATTTATAACAAAAAAATATTTTGCGTTTCGTCCACTCAATATGGTCATCTTATTACTGGAAGAAAAATTTAGTCAATCTCTCCAATTTGTTTTAACGGTTCCCCTTATTGGTGCTTCCCAATTTAATATGCATGTTTGAATTTATAGAAAGTATCAGTTAGTCAAGCAATGGAGCCAAAATTTCACCATTTTTTGGCTTTGGGGTGTGATGGAATAAATCAATTACCTAGAGATTTGATAGACGAGAAGAAATTAATTACTTCATAGTCAATCAGTTCGTTACGTTGAAAGCTGCAACTCGGCCCCCAGAGAAACCTTTGTCGGAGAGATGAAAGCTCATCCCCGTTCCAGACGCATGTGTGTGGGAGGGGTCTGGGATGAGATGTGGGATTTAACTGGGTTGTTGTTGTTGTTGTTGTTGAATTTATAGAAAGTTTTATGTGGCTCACATTGTTTTTGTCTTCTCTGCAGAAATCTTAGGTATGATTTCCACTTTATTTATCTGGTGTTTAGTCAAACTGGGCACCAACAAAAGAGTATTTATTTTGACAATGTTACTTTAACCACTTTGGAAAATGAGGAAATAAAAATGGTACTTTGTGAAATGGAAAATGTGAACATTTGTCTTTCGTATTGATGGAAACATGAGTATAAGGTTAGCTGGGTCATGCATTTCCATATCAGTTTTCATTCTTTGTGAAATGGAAAATGTGAACATTTGTCTTTCGTTTTGATGGAAACATGAGTATAAGGTTAGCTGGGTCATGCATTTCCATATCAGTTATCATTCTCACTTCAAAAAGTTTCTTAACAATATCCAGACCTAACCATGGCAAAGTCATATGAAGGTCTTTATCTGATTTAAAAGATTTAACACTCTTATGTATACATAATACGTGTGCATTTCACAACAGCATCATATTTGAGAGGCTAGCGAAAAATGGGAGAATGTATCTAGAAGCAACCACGAAGCATTTGAATGATTACGGGGAAGCTGGGCTGCGCACACTTGCCCTCGCATACAAGAAACTTGACGAGCCAGAGTATTCTGCGTGGAATGAGGAATTCACCAAAGCAAAAACTTCAATTGGCGGCGATAGGGAAGCAATGCTTGAAAGGGTATCTGATATGATGGAAAGGGATCTGATTCTTGTTGGTGCCACTGCCGTGGAGGATAAACTGCAAAAAGGAGTACGGATTATCTCCATTTCATTCTGGATGAAGCAAATAGAAGTCTGCTGTCAATTTGGGTACTAACTGTGCTGTTTTTCTTATCCATTCACCAGGTTCCTCAATGCATCGACAAATTGGCACAAGCTGGATTGAAGATTTGGGTTCTAACCGGTGATAAAATGGAGACTGCAATTAATATAGGGTGGGTATCTTACCTCAACAAGAAACAAGGCTTTACATGGTTACACGATTTGATTCTCAACAAAAATGTTAGATAAAAACAAGTCTTGATAAGTGTGGGATAATCTCTCTCAGCTGTGGTCAAGTTAAGCCCAGCACTTACTGTTATATTAACTTGGCATTGAAACCAGCTTGACTGGCTCCTTGAAAATAAATACATGAGCCACATTGAGTTGCTTGGCCATGAGGTGTGTGTTGATGTGTTCCATATGAGAGAACTTCCATGGTGTAGACAAAGGTGTCTAGCCGTGAGGTGTAAATAAATAAGCTTCTTCAATAAGTGGGGAATCCTCGTCATCTTTAACTCGACCCTTATTCTTCACCATGTGATTAACTGAAGTTTGTTTAATGCAGGTTTGCTTGTAGTTTGCTTCGACAGGGCATGAAGCAAATTTGTATTTCATCAGCAAACACAGATGCAACCGAAAAGGAATCCAAAGGGGTAAATTTTCAATAGAATAATAATGTAAGATTCTCAGGAAACTTATTATAATTAATGGCAGTCAATGCTGTTTGTCCCTCCTCAGGTTGTTAAGGAGAATATTTTGTTGCAAATGACAAATGCTTCCCAAATGGTCAAGCTTGAAATGGACCCACACGCCGCATTTGCATTGATCATTGACGGGAAAACTCTAACTTATGCCCTGGAAAATGATATGAAGCACCATTTTTTGAACTTAGCAGTTGAGTGTGCGTCTGTTATTTGCTGCCGTGTCTCTCCAAAGCAGAAGGCCCTTGTAAGATTCCATCAATTTTTGAGGTTTCTCACTTAGAGTGTAGTATGCCACTATGCAAATGATTTTATTGGGTTTCATATAGGTGACAAGGTTAGTAAAGGAGGGTACGGGAAAAACAACCTTAGCTATCGGTGACGGTGCAAATGATGTTGGAATGATTCAGGAAGCTGACATTGGTGTTGGAATCAGTGGGGCTGAAGGAATGCAGGTAGGTTACAGATTTTTTCCATTTCTTCTTTTAAACCTAAGTATTTTGCTGTTTTAGACAGCTTGGTTGTGGGAATAGATGTTATTTCTCGATATACAACATGTACTATGGTTTTAAGAAGTGGAGAGATTTTTGAAAAGAGCCATCCGTTTTTGTTACTAGAGCTTTACAATTTGAAGGAAACTACTATTTATGAATCATGCTCAAGTAACAATTTTTAACAGGCGGTGATGTCCAGTGACTTCGCTATTGCACAATTTTCATTTTTGGAGAGGCTTCTTGTTGTACACGGTCACTGGTGCTACAAACGGATTGCTCAGATGGTAAATTACATTGTCTATGTTTTGGATTTAAACTCCAGTTTAACAATGCTTTTTTAATTTGGTTGTATACTGCCTTACTCTAATATCCGATGCAATTCTCTCTCGGTCCAGATATGTTACTTCTTCTACAAAAACATTGCATTTGGCCTCACGCTCTTCTACTTTGAAGCATTCACCGGTTTCTCAGGGCAGTCGATATACCATGACTGGTATATGCTACTGTTCAATGTGGTTCTTACCTCCTTGCCTGTCATTTCGCTCGGAGTCTTTGAGCAGGACGTGTCATCTCAAGTCTGCTTACAGGTTTAGTTACTTGGCCCTTATAAGTTACTCTCTCCATTCCATATTAGCCGTCTATTAACACTTTCTTGATGCATTAAAAAATGGATGAACGTAGATATAAAGTATATCCACATTCATTCATTCTTCAATGCATCAAGAAAGTGTTAATAGACAGTTAAGATGGAATGGAGGGAGTAAAAGCTTGGTTGGAATGGCTGAACTTGTGGAAAACTTAAACTGTGATTGCCAATTGGCTTAAGTATCAAATTTTTTTTTAATGTCACGCATTTTGCAGTTCCCAGCACTGTATCAGCAAGGACCCAAAAACCTGTTCTTCGACTGGAACAGGATATTCGGGTGGATGGGAAACGGTGTCTACACCTCCCTTGTAGTGTTCTTCCTCAACCTTGTCATCTTCTACGACCAAGCCTTCCGATCTGGAGGCCAGATCGCGGACATGACCGCTATGGGGACTGCCATGTTCACCAGCGTGATCTGGGCGGTCAACTGCCAGGTTGCCCTAACAATGAGCCACTTCACGTGGATCCAACACGTCCTCATTTGGGGCAGCATAATCTTTTGGTACATCTTGCTCCTAGTCTACGGCGAAATGTCCCCAACCATTTCCAAAGATGCTTACAAAATCCTCTCTGAGGCCTTGGCCCCTGCCCCTGTATACTGGTTCACCACCTTCCTGACAAGCATCATATGCAACCTTCCATACTTCGTCCACATTGCGTACCAGAGGTCTTTCAACCCCATGGACCATCACATCATTCAAGAGATCAAATATTACAGGAAAGATGTTGAGGACCGGAACATGTGGAGAAGAGAACGGTCGAAAGCAAGGTCAAAGACCAAGATTGGGTTCACGGCCAGGGTGGACGCGAAGATTCGGCATTTGAAAGGGAAACTGCAGAAAAAGTATTCCGTCGTGGGATCACAGTTAGAAGCTCCGCGTAGTCATACGTAACTATAATTCTTTGATCATTCTTTTTTTTCTTTGTTGTTGTAAGGGAGGGTTGAGCCACACCTGCAAATCTTGTAATCCAATTGTAAAATTTGTTTTTTTGAGAGTGTATGGTGGGATCAACTCCTGTAGTTCATTCTTTGGCAGCTAATCATATTGAAGATATTGTATGTACAGTTCTTCTATACAGAACATCTTATACAACAAGAATACAACATTGAGAATTGAAGGTGGCCAATTCCAAAATAACAAAACAAGTGTGCACATTTACTGTACAAGTGTTTGTGTTGTGGGTGGGGTTGCCTTGTGAATACACACCCTCCGCCTCAATTTAAATTGTCTGTTTCGGTTTACGATATTTGACTGAATGTAGTTATTTTCAAATTATTTTATGTGAATAATAGTGTGTAGGAATTAAAAAATTAAAATTATATATTTAAAAACTAAATCAAAATAGCTACAAAACTAGTAGTGATATGATTATATTATTTTATCAAATGATTAACAAAAATAGAGAAAAAAAGTGAATGAAATTTGACCTTGCGAATTGTAAACATGCAATTAATTAATTTGGGACTTAGGGAGTATATTTAAGCTCATTTTCATCTAAGTGAAATTTAGATGAAAAATTTACTTTGAATTGGTCGAGGCCGGATTGAATAAAATAAGTGGATCGGAGAAGGAAGCGGAGAGTTCTCCGTCCTAATTCTTTCTTCCCAGTTTGACTTTTCTCCATTTTTAATTTTTGGCTTTGACTTCAAATTTTACCCTCCTTAAAAAAGATTTTTTGAAAATTTTTTTTTGCAATCATTCAAAATATAGAGTTAGAAGATAATTGGTGTAAATACATGAGGGTATTAATGTCATTTGTCATCTTTTTTTTCTAATGGGAAGGTAGTTTTAGGACGGAGAAAAAGGGGAAGTGGAAAGAAAGTTTTAGGACGGAGGGAGTACTATCTAGCTGAATTTATGCATGCATGCGGGGTATGGATACTTTATAGCACTCCCTAATTTGTTTATTGAAAAAATTATTTAGAATAATCACAATTTTATCTGATCATTTGAAAATAATATCACCTTTTATTGTGATGTATAATAATTTTAACTAATGGAATTTGTGAGTTTTGGGTCGTAATTAAGTTTCTAATGGTGGGTTAACAGAAACGGCCTATTTTGCGCAATAAGTTGAAATTATTCTAAATAACTTTTACTTTTTTTATTTGGACTTATTTTTATATTACAGAAAGTCACTATTCCGTTGATTAATTTATGGAGTACTTTATTATACTCTTGGTTAAAAAAAAACACTTTATATTTGGGTAAAATGCTAACAAGATCAACAAGATTCCTGTCTTTTTTCAAAAGTACTTTCTGTACCACCTAAATTATTTTAAGTGCTCATTAAGTTCCTATATACTCCGTATTTTTAAAAGTACTCCATTAAATGTTTAGATGATCCTCTATGTTATTTTTAGTGCTTACGTGTGTGTTGTCTGTGTGTGCGCGTGTGTGTCAATATGACAATATCTATATTTCTTTTGGATTTATTAGTACTCGTACGTATTATATGTATATATTTATATTCAATTTCTTATTATTATATTTCTAAAAAAACAAAATCTTAAATACGTAAAAGTATCTATCTACGGAGTATATCATTATTTATAACGTAATATGTATTGAGATGAAGGTATATATTTCCATCATTCCTACTCTTTGATCCATCCTTCCAATTCTTGGAGGTAAAAGTTAATTTTAATTGATTTACATTTCAAGTTTCGTTCTTTAAAATCCTAATTATTGTTTCATCTCCAATTTCATGACCAGGCATCGATTGTTTTTCATTAACAGGTCGATCAGATCGAATTTGCTAATGCATGATGATATAGCATGTTTTTCTTAAGGCATGCATGATCGATCATATAATATTAAGAAAAATGTATTTGTACATATATTACAGAACATTATACATTCTAAAATCACATTTCAAAAGATCTAATGATAGGGTAAATAGATTCAATGTATACTCTTATGTATTTTTCATACAAAATTTTTAAGATTTGACCATAAAAATCAATCTCGGAAAGAGATATGGAAGGCGACGGAGCTCGAGGAAAAGGTGGCGGAGGAGGAGGAAAGGTTACCGGCATCCGACATATTGTGAGGTTGAAAGAGATTCTGCACAAGTGGCACAATGTCACATTGGGGCATAAGGCGGCGGCGGCCGCCAAGAGAGAGGGACGTCCACTGCTGACTCCTCCTCTGCCGCCGCCGCCGCCTCCAGCCCCATGCGGCGGCGGAATCTCCCCCGCCATATGCAAGAGGCTGATGATGGCCGGCGGCGGGTGCTCGCAGTGGGACTCGGACGAGGAGAGCTGCGCGAGTCCCAACCCGCCGGCAGGCATCCCGAGGGGGTACTTGGCGGTGTACGTGGGCCCCGAGCGGCGGCGGTTCATCGTCCCGACGAGCTACCTCGGGGACCCGCTGTTCAAGGTGCTGCTGGAGAAGGTGGAGGAGGAGTTCGGGTTCGACCACGGCGGCGCCCTCACCATTCCCTGCGAGACGGAGACCTTCAAGTATCTCCTCAAATGCATGGAGACTCACGAGAGGGAACAACAACTTGTCGATCCCCAACAGCACCCGGCCGGCAGCTGCTGCGGCGGCGGCGACGCAGCCCCCAGCCACACCGGTAATTGAATAATTATTCCCTCTTGCCTAATACGGTGTGTATAGAAACAAATTCTCTTTTACTTCGATAAATTTTAAGGAATATTCCTTTTTGTACCTTTCAATACTTCTTTAAATTTCTTGGGATAACACTTCTTTAACCATTAATTTAAAAAAATTTATATTAGAATTTAAAATAAAATAATTTTATTAGAATTATCTTGTATAATATTTTTAAAATATTGTTTTATGCAATTAAACACTTGAGCTTCCGCGATTCTAAGTTCCACAAGTAAAATGTTGAATTTCTGAGATTTTTAGTAAGTCAATATTAGGATCTTTTATTTTTCAAAAAGCCCAGTTCAACTATTGTGTTTACATACTAAGATCCATAAAATGAATGTCGAACTTATGACCATAAAAGAATTTATCCTAAATATTGTTTGATGAGTAATATTTTAGTGTCAGCCAAGTAATAGGTTGAATATGTAAGAATATATATTACAATATAATAGAGGTATAAGTGTTTTTTGAGCAATATTGATTCTAATACAATGTAATATATATTTATACTTTTTCTCAATCTAATTTCACATAAAAAGTCAACGTATCTCTATTGGAGCTGGAACTTGGGCTAACCTTTTCATGTATAGATGGTGGGAGTGAGTTATTAATGTTAAAAGAGGAAATTGAATCAAATTACTCCGTATTACATTTAAGTAAATTAATTTACTTTTTATTACACTTAATGAAGTTTTGGATAAGTTTAGGGTTTTGTAAATGTATTAAAATTAAACAACTTCTTCAATATATATAGGGTAAGGCTAGCTATATACATACATTTCGACATCTAAAACCACAACACATAGGAAACATATTTTGATATCTTCGTTTCCAATCTATCATGAAATCATTAGATAATACGAGTAATCAGTTTCACTACTACCTAACCAATAAGTGAGTACAATGAGTTTGTAAAAAAAAAAGTGAGTCCAATGGTATAGTACTCACTCCTCTCTAGTGATTAACCTTGACCCAACCATAAAATTACTTTCATCTTTATTACAGAGTATTTTATATACATCTCACAAAAAACTTTTATTCTCATTTAAAATATCTAAAATATACTATTTTCTTCTTTATTATGGGTAGATTTATTTTAGAGATATTTTAGAAATTTTAGATAAGTTAAAAATATTTGGGAAATGTGCAAAAATGGAGGTGAATTTAAAGAAAATTTTGCACTAAATAGGACTAAAACATAAGTCATTTCCCAACGTAGGACTTAAACTTTTTATTCTCTAAGTAGTACTTAATAATGTCTAGTGGGAGGAATAATGTCCAGTCATGGTGAACATTTATTTGAATAATGACTAGTGAATAATGACTAATGATCCTATATTGAAAAATAAAAACATATAGTCCTATATTGAAAAAGTCATTATGATTTAACCCTATTTGGATAAATTTTTCCCCATATTTAAATGGAACATACCCATTATATTCAGTGCATACCGTTATTATTATTATTATTATATATACTTCCTCTGTCCTAGAAAGAACTTTTGAAATGGTCTTTTCACAATTTTTAATGAGAGTTAAAAGATGTGGAGGTTTAATTTGTACATTATCTTTGATTAAAGAGGGTGGGTGTTGAGGATTAGGTGACGTGCAATAAATAAAGAAAGAGAGATTTGTTGTGCTTTTCAAATGTTAAAAAAACTAATGAGAATTTTTTTTTAGGATAAAAGAGTAGTTAGAATTTGGGGAGGTCTTTTCGGAACAGAGAGAATATAATGACTATTTTCTTTTAAAGCTAGAGTATCGAAATTCATCGCAAGAGTTGAGATGAGAAATCAATCAAACCCAAATTGAAAGTAGGAACCAATCCCAGTGGAGAAAGGACAAAAAGGCAGGTGACATTAAGTTTAGAAGAAAAATAAACGCTTCCAAAAATTTGTCATTGATGTTTTCTCTTATACTCTGTAAAAGTAGATTGTAATTCTTTACTTGATTATATGTTTCTTAACCCTATAATTACTCAATCTCTTTTAAACTCTTGGAGAAATAATCCAACTTTCAATATATAATATACAAAAGACTTAATACATATGATCTTCATCTCTTCATTGTCTACTTTCACTTATAACTTTCATGTTTTTTGAGTTCAAAAAAAGATGCTAATTAATAACAAACAAAAAAAAAACACTTAAGTGGACCGCGGAGTAAAAATTAGCGCCAAGTCTAAACAAAAAGCCCAACTAGAAAGAGAAAATTAAACCAAAGTTAAGGCCAAGCAAATGGGCTCTTCCTGCTACAAGGGCTTTGGCCATTACCCAACACATTTTGTAGGCAAATTCTATGGTCGTCATGGGCTCAATTCATACTCATTTTATATACTCCGTACATTATAACATTTATTTATTTAGATTATACTTAATTTGTAGTCAAAGAATATTACTATTTGACTAAGAAATCAAACTTGAAGAGTTTTAAGGGACTGAGGGAGTACATTATATTGTTTTATTTGATGTGGCTTGTAAAAATAAAGAGATTTAACTATAAGTTTATAAAAAATTGTGAGAAGATCTACATTTCATATGTCGTGGACCTTATGAACACAAGGATACAAACTCCACTTTGGGATACGGAGTATATATTCAAAGTTCAAACCTTATATTTCGGTCTCTAATAATATACGGAGTAAATTTTAGACTTCCAACTTAAAAGCATATAAATTATCATGGCAGGTGAAAATAAATAGAAATTTCATGGAATGAATAGCAAATTAAACCAATGATCAATTACATAAAATGGCATAAAATGTTTGCAAGATAAATATATATAATAGATTTATTTTTGTATTGATATACTTGTTCTTCATTTTTCACACATGCCATTTTTTTGAGTAAATTCTATAAAAGGCCCCTAGTTGTAGGTCGTTTTCATGTTTAATCTCTACATATCAAATATCAATTATTTACTCCCCAATTATTATATTATTTTTCACAAATGATCATCTCTTAACATTCCCGTTAAGAAAATTGATAAAATTTTAAGTTCACACGCACTCATCTCTCTCTTAATTTAAGCTTTCTCCCTCCTAATGTACTCCTTCCAAAACATGTCGCTAAGTTTGAAGCTTTAAACCCAAAACTGAAACCATCGCTAGCTCCTTTCTCAATTATTCATCTTCCTGAGAATCCAAAATTGAAATCAGTAACTTTAATGGATGAGTTTCGAGGATTATGCTCAGGAAATTGCAAGAAAACAAACTTTGAATGGAAACTCATCCATGTAGGTTATTTGTTTAAATTTTGGGTTCTACCAAGAAGACGAACAATTGAGAGAGGAGATAGTGATGGTTTCAGTTTTGGGTTCAGAGGTTCAAACTCAAAGACGCGTTTGGGAAGGAGTATGAGAGGATAAAGGAAGCTTAATAGAGAATAGAGAGAAGTGTGAATTTATAATTTTATCCAAGCATGTTCTTAACGGGAATGTTAACAGAGGATCATTCATAGAAAACAATATAATTATTGGAGACTAAATTATTAATATTTGATATGTGAGAACTTAATATGAAAAACAACCTATAACTTGGACCATTTATGAAATTTATTCTTTTTTATTTTATTTTTTCCTTTAATTTATTTCCTCAAATAGACCCGCCCAGCTTGAAAATCAATAATTATTTATATATAATTGATACTCCCTTTGTCTCGTAAAACATGGGATGTTTTGTTTTTTGAAGAGATTTAAGGGAAGTGTATTTTGGCATTGAATTTCCAAAAATGTCCTTTGATTTGATGGGTAAAAGTAGGATTTGTTAGATAAATTATTACTTCCTCCGTTCCACAAAACCCTTCCGGTTTTGACTTTGGGGAAAAATAAGGAAAGTGTAATTTTGGTTGACTTTCCAATTTTGCCCCTGATGGATGGGAAAAAGTAAGATGTGATAGTTTGGTTATTAGTGAAAAAGTATGATGTGATAGGTAGGGTATGAAAAAGTAGGGGTAAAAGTGGGGTTTTAATAGAAAGTGAAAGTGTTTTGTGGAAAGCAAAAAAAACAAAAGAGGAAGGGTTTTGTGGAACGGAGGGAGTAGTAAAAAGGTATGATGTGATAGGTAGGTTATAAAAAAGTAAGAAGTAAAAGTGACTTTTTAATAGAAATAAGAAGTGTTTTTTGGGACGGATGAAAAAAGAAAGAAGAAAGGTTTTGGGACGGAGGAAGTATATGGGAAGCTTCGTTTGCATGAAAATGAAGGACATGTATGCATGCACGTGTTTCCACATTCATCAACATACAATAATTATTAATATATCTGATCTGCTTGCTATATAGTATCAGCTAGCCCAGATTTAATTATATTGTATCCATTATATTGGTCATGTATCGATTGTGACACCATTTTAATTAGCTTCAAATTAAATATCATGTTCCTGCCTACTTACTAATATGTGTTAGACAATAATATTAAGTATTCCTAGTTATGATAGAAGTTGTGTTTTAGTTAGTTTCCATTCTTTATTCCTAGTTGTGTTAGGAGTCTCTTCTATATATACTTTATCATTACTTCATAATCCAAGGAGCAATAATATTATTCTAATATTTCAACATGGTATCAGAGTCATCGCTCTTGGTGACCTAAAAGAGTTCTTTGCTTCCGCCGCCGCCGCCGGTAATTCTGGCGACGACGACTCCACCCTATTCACCTCTATTTTCTTTTCTTTCTTTTATTCTCAAATCAACTTATCCATTCAAATGAAAAAAAAGGAAAAAAACCTTGTTGAAATCACACAAAAAGAATCATCAAAGGAAGAACTTCTCTCTTGTCATCTTCATGGTTCTTCAAAAAAAACTCCAACTCCTAACAAATTCTCTCAACTCATCCTATCTTCTCAAAAAAAGAGAAAAAAACAATTGTTGTTTCTCTCAAATTCACCATATCAAAATCTCAGCCCCAAATCTTTCTTCCATCACCAATTCTTAACTCATTTTTTTTCTCTCTCTCAAATCACGCATTCTAATCATCAAACTCTCTTCTCTTTCTCTTTTGTTGAACCAATAAAAAATTCAAAAAAAAAACACAAAAGCAAAGCCAAAAGGGGAAGTAGTGAAAAAGGAAAGAATACCTCTACACCCCTTCAAGAAAGAAATAGGGCATTGCCCGGATCCAATAAAAAACAAAAAATGTCAAAGATCTTCAGTCAAAGAGACCGCTCAAGTAGCTTTCTCTATTCTTCTTCGACGTCAGCAGCTACAAGCGCACGTCAACCTTCTCTTTTCTTCTTCGACGTCAGCAGCTACCAGCGCACGTTAATTTCTCTCTTCTTCAACGATGTCTGCAGCTACCAGTGCATGTCAGACTTCTCTCCTCTCCAACGACGTCAGCAGCCACCGGCGCACGTCAGACTTCTCTCTTCTCCAACGACGTCAGCAGCCACCGGCGCACGTCAGATTTCTCTCTCCTCAAAGTTTCCAGTTTCCGGCTAGTGTTCAAGCTTCATCTTGCTTCAGCTAGAGTTCAGCTTGAGCGGGGATGTTAGACAATAATATTAAGTATTCCTAGTTATGGTAGAAGTTGTATTTTAGTTAGTTTCCATTCTTTATTCCTAGTTGTGTTAGGAGTCTCTTCTATATATACTTTATCATTACTTCATAATCCAAGGAGCAATATTATTATTTCAATATTTCAACAATATGACATCAACCACCAATATTTTTTTTAAAAAAAAACAAATGGATTTATATATGTGAAATATATTTTAACATGATATGTAAGGTTGTCTTTTAAAAAAAATTAAGTTCTATTTCAATTCCTCCCTCCCAAAGTGACTTACATTTTACTATTTGAATCTCTAGATGATTTTTTTTCTATGCATTTTCATCGATTGTTATTTTGTACTCTCTTAGTTCACCAAAACACTTCCTCTGTTATTTTTTTCTCTTCCACTATAACACTTCGATCTTCTTTCTATTAAAAACTATTTTTACCCTACCAATTACGTAGTATATCATATTTTTTCTCTAATAATATATTCATCACATGTTATTTTTACTCATCACATCAAGTAGAATTTTTGATGTACTCTTTTAATATATATCCGAGTAATTTTTGTTTCTTATCTAGACTAATTATATTGATTTAAAAATAATTTTAGTCAAATATCATAAATTGAACAATAGTTTTGTTTTAGGTTGAAGAAGTATATATGACATGTGTAGTTAGGTTGTCAAGAACCGTGGGCTGCTAGCGACAAAAGTGTAGTATGAATGATTAATACTCCCTCTGTCCCAAAAAGATTTACACCTTTCAAAAAAATTATGTCTCACAATCTCCTATCCATTTTTATTATAAAACCATTTTTACCCCTTACTTTTTCAAACCCTACCTATCACATCATACCTTTTTTCTAATAATCTACACATCACATCCTACTTTTACCCATCACATCAATGGTATTTTTGGAAAGTCAACACAAAATTATCCCTCCCTTAATTTCTACTTTAGTCAAAATGGGTAACACTTTATGGGACGGAGGGAGTATATATGTACCACTTGCATTGTTATAAATTGTGATTGGGGTTTGGGTTCATTCCTTTTCATGCAGATGTTATGTACCCTAGCTTACTTGGGACCCTCTCTCTCAGCTCTCTTTCACGGCTGTTATCTCCCCTTCAATCCCTTTCTCAGTTACTTAAGGCTATTTAATTTGTTATGTCAGGCTTGACGAGACTTGATGAGATATAAAGATATATGATCTGAAGTTTTATGAAAAATTTATGTTAAAGTGAATGTGATGAAAAGTGATCATGAAGTCTGAATATGTGTTAAGTTTTGATTTGAATAAAAAAAAAAAGAAGCAAGCCGGCGAACACACCGAGATAGCTATATCACAGCCAAAAGGGCAACGCCCTTTCACGCTTGATTTAATCGAGTTTGTTCACATATAACTGAATGGATAATGACTCAATATTTGGGTCAGTTAGGGGGTTGTCATTTAGACATTGAGTGTGTTTTACATAGTTAACAAATTTAAATAAAAAATAGTTGGGTTTTTGAAAGTAGTCATGGATAATTTCTTATAATACTCCCTCCGTCCCAAAAAGTTTGTTACGTTTAGAAAAAACTGTGTCCCATAAAGTCCGTTACATTTCTATTAAAAAACCACTTTTACCCCTTACTTTTTCATACCCTACCTATCACATCATACATTTTTTCTAATAATCTACCCATCACATCCTACTTTTACCCATCACATCAAGGGTATTTTTGGAAAGTCAATACCAAAATATCCCTCTCTTAATTTCCCAAAAAGTCAAACCGTCCCATTCTTTTTGGGACGGAGGGAGTATTAGGTCCGTGCGTTGGTCTATGATAGGTGCGCAGATTGGTAAAAGCTATGTCAGTTTGTTCTCTATTTATATTGAAGAACACAAAGAATCTTGTATGACTTCACAATAATAAAATACCCTGTTTTGCTTTGATCTGATCTTGTCTTACAAGAATTTTATTACGGAACGTAGAGAGTACAGTGCACTATTATCCATTTACGAATCATTATGCTTAAAGGAACATATAAATATGAAGTGGTACAAGTTAAATTTGGAAGTCTAAAAATAATGGCATAAAGATAACAATTACGTATTACAACAACCTGATTGGCATTGCAAGTTGAATTTGATAAGTTCATTTGGTCGGCGATGAATGTAAGACATGGTATGGGCGGTTTTTTGCCTGTATATGACCGAACATGTAAATATATATCTTCAACCGGCTGCGGGCCTACAAAGGCGGCCCAGAATGAAAGCTCGGGCCGGGCCGGCCATCAATTTCCCCTTCCGACACCACCACTGTTCATTTTGGTCTGATCTCATAATATCTCTGCTACGTCCAACCACATCGATCATGTTACGTTGTTGCTATCCAATTAATACTCACTCTCTCTTGTAACACTCGTCCATTGATGTTTGAAAGTACACACTAATAGAATATAATAATTTTATATTTCTCTGATTTAAAAATTATTTTTCTGTTCATTATTCACAAAGTGAAATTTGAATATATTCATAATGTTGGCTTCGTTTTTTACTCATCCATTTGATAATTATTATAGTCGTGTCAGCTCTATAAACATATCTTGGCATTGGTAGGTCGCATTTACTTCCCTTGCCTTTTTGTTTTTGAGATACAATAATATATATTCTCCTAATACTAATAATAAAATAATAATAATAATAATAATAATAATAATAGTTCATTGAATTTTCTATTTCTAATTGCGAAATTTGACCAGATTTAATTGTTTTTAATTTACTTTAGTTGATGATAGGTATAAAATTTAAATAAAGTTGATATAAGATATTAATACAAGTTAAATTAATTATATTAGATTTGTTTTATAAAATATTTTCAAAATATTACGGAGTATTATGTTTTATATATATACCACATAATTTTATTCGATTCGAAAACAAATGTTGAAAATGATTGGTTACGAAAAATCAAAACTAAACAAGTACTCCTATTTTTATTTAGGTACAATGTGGCACCTAGTTGCTCCCAGCTAAGACAAAAGATCTCTGATTATCATCATGCACTTGGTAAGGGCATGGAAAGTGAAGGCCCATTTGACGGTGACAGGCTGAGGACCCATTGGATTAGCCGAATAAATTGTGGGCCGGTCCACTATAGTTTCCCCAAGTTAGCTAAACTGGGCCCCATTTCTTTTTCCAGTGTGCGCTTTAGCAGCTGCATGATATGCGACTCCCGAATCTTCCCTCTTAGCTTCCTCCTGCTGGGCTATGAGTTACTTTTCATTGGGTCGGGTACACGTTATCCACGATATTCATTACTTATTATTAGAATCTGAAATATATTTTTTCGTCCCGCAAAATATTTATTGTTTTAACTTTTGAGTAGAGAAATTGTTGAAGTTCGACTAGTTGAACGACGATAATTAAAAGTCAATAAAAGAAATAGTGCTCTAGAAGTGTCAAAATGGATAGGGTGTATGCAGAAGGTAGTTGAAGTAGGTTCATATAGATTTAAGAAAAAATAAATACAATTGTCTCCATTTAATCCAAATTGAAATGTTTTATATAACAAGTAAGATGTGAAAGTTAAAATGTTTTACGGGTTGGAAAAAGTATATGTTTTTTAGTATCTATAAAATAGATGATTTTATTTTTGATCCTGTAATTTTTTAATTTAATTCATCTTTTTTTAAACGGTCCTCAGACGTAATTAAGACTTCTAATGAGTTGAGATAACACATTTATTTCATACTTAACATTTTAGTCTAACATTTGAAATTACAACACACACCATTCTCATGACCGAAACTGGATTGTGTCCTTCATCAAATTACATCCTCAGTTCTCAAATTTATTATATTATACTCCCTCCGTCCCGGAAAACATGGGAGTTTTGGTTTTGGAGAGGGATTTAAGGGGAGTGTATTTTGGTATTGAATTTCTAAAAATGTCCTTTGATGTGATGGGTAAAAGTATGATTTGATGGATAGATTATTAGTAAAAAAAAGTATGATGTGATAGGTAGGGTATGAAAAAGTAAGGGGTAAAAGTCAGTTTTTAATAGAAACGAGAAGTGTTTTTTGGGACGGATGAAAAAGAAAGGAGAAATGTTTTCTGGGACGGAGGGAGTATTATATTCTCAAAAAAATTGAAGAAATTGGGTCGTGTCCTTCATCTAATATTTATTAGAATATGTATTACATATGGAAAAGAAACTGTAATTACATATAAACTATTTATAAAATTTACTCTTTTTAAAATAAAAAATGTATGTTTAAGAATTTGATTTTAAAAAAAAAGAAGAAATATGTGAGCCGTGTACACTAATATTTCTAAAAGGGAAATAAGTAAATTGTAAAATTTATTTTGACAGAGCGAAAAAATATAATGCGAAAAAATTATTTTGAGAGCATGCATGGTTTATTTCCAAAAAGAAAAAGGATACATATCACACGTAGGACGAAATGATATTCCAACAATAGCACAATCTGATGTCCAAAGTACAACTCATCATGTGCTATTTTTTTAAGGTCATTCTACTTTTAAAAATATCAATCTTAACCTTACATGTTCTTCCAAACATATATCTACAAATAATTTGATATGAACTCGAATCAAATAAAAAATAATTTCGTGTGTTTTTCAAGCTCCAGAAGTTAAGATGAGAGTAAAAGAAGAATTGAGACGAGAAGAAAATCGACAAACTGAGAGAGGACGAGAGGGATTAGGGTTAACGATTTGTTTATTTGATCCAAATTACATGTTTGAAAATCTAAAAAAAAATGGCATTTGGACCAAATCTCTATAAGCCAAACAAACTAAAGTCCAATTATATGTTCATAAACTCACCCTTGTAATTCAAAAGTTCGTATTAAATTTTAAAAGTGACATGGATATATATATATATATATATATATATATATATATATATACATACATTTTTTGATTTTTTCTAAATATGGAGTATATTTTTAAAATATAAAGTGGGAGCTGCTGAGGGCTTAGGCCTGGGTTTATCTAATTTGATGGGAGAAAATGAGAAATAAATCAAATAAAGGAGGGGGCCGGGGAAGACAGAGACAAACGCACGCGAGAAATCATGCATTGTTTCAAATTTGCATTTGTTTTACTAATACTTAAATAAAAATATTGATTTATATTAGTATAAAAATCATTTCATTGAATATTTTAAATTTTAAAAAATTATTTCAATGTATGTATTAATTGCTCCGTAATATATACTTCATTATAAAATTGAAAAGTAATTGATGATCAAAGTTTGTCTGATTCGAAATAATAAAATAAGACAAATACATCATTATTCACAATGGCACAACAAGTTCCATGTTATTGAAAATCATATCAATCTCACATAAGATTTGTCTGTCCAAAAATGATATTCTCATTACGCGTTACGAGATTTGATCAGTTTTATTTACATTTTAATTTATTTGATTGTAGGTTTAAATGAGTTGTGAAAATCTATGAATAGTGTACGAAAAGATAATTTCGAGACATAGGGATAGTGTACGGCCCCATAATATTACTCTGAGTAATATTTTTATTCCAATATTCTAACAAATTTAATTACATGAACTTTAGTTTGAAAAAAAAAAATCAAATTGGAAGAGTACGTATATGTGAAAGATCAAGGGATCCTTTAGTAAGCCCCCTGCTGTCCATTCATCACGGCCAATTCAACAGCCAAGTGAACAAACGTACGGACGTACGTTTTATACGATAGATGGTATAGATACTATACATTATATTCAACAGCCAAGTTTCATTTTTTAGAGTTACATTCATGCATGCATCCATATGACCATATACCATATATATGATCATACATGGGACATCATACATACATACATAGAAATATGTATGATCATATACATATGATGCTAATTATCAATAATGGTATATATGTATGGTGGAATATCGGGTCGACCACATGCATGCATTTTATGGATATGATGGGGCCGTACGTTGGTGGTTTTTGATGGCAAGTTCACTAACACTATAGTGCTTTGTTTCTTTGTTACATACGAGAGAAATATACTCAATACTTATCACGTACGAGATTTAACTGACTTTGTATTCAATTCAATTTATATGATTGTAAATAGTAGTGGCATTTATATGATTGTAAATAGTAGTGGCGGATCCAGAAATTCAGGTAGATGGGGGCACAAATGGTCAGTGCAGCGCCTCTAATTTTTTTTAAAAAAATAGACAATTTGAAATGACAAAAATAATAAATTTTATTTTAAATAGTTATTGAATGTAAAATTTTATTTAATCAGTAATATAAAATTTTATTTTAAACAATAAATTAAATACAATAAAATACACTTTACTTCAATAAAACTAAACAAAACAATTAAAAACTAGCTTAATTAAATTAGGTTTCATTCATTTTTGTATAGAGTAAATAATTTAAGATGAGGTCAATCCCAGTTTTAGATGGGGGCATGCACCCCAAATAATAAGAATTAATTTTTTTTTAAAAAAGAATTAATTTAACACCAAAATTTAGTTGGGGCATTAGCCCCCAATTATTTCTAAGTGCATCCGCCCCTGGTAAATAGTGATAAAATTTATAAAGTGAAAAAAACTACATGAAAATTTCTACAAAACAAGAAGTGATCGACAAGACTATATCATTACTCCGTATATGAAATGAATAATAAAAATTAATAAACGAAGTGAGTTACGTTTAACCATGTAAATAACATATGTGATTTTGGACATTATGGATTTATGGGCATTATTGCTTTATGGAGATTCTTTAGATTTTCGTGAAAGGACTCCAAAACCGTAAAGTTTCAGACATACGGATAATTGTCAAAATTGACCTAAAACCGAAAGAAAACTCGCGCAAACACTAGCGTCTTTTAGCAAAGTTTGATTCTTTCCCTAATGCGCGAACATTCGCTTCCTAACACGAACGTTCATGTCTGATCACCAAGAATTTCGACTCTATAAAAGAGGCTCGTTGGTACGATTGGGGTGGTAATTTCAAAACTTATTCTTGATTAACGTCTTATCTTATTAAATTAATTTGGTATACTCCGAAATAATTTTGATCTGAAAGTGTATTCGCGATTCGTTAAACTATCATGTTGTAATTCTTGTTCTTCGTTTCATAAAATCTTCAATGCTACTTTCTTCGCAGCGTTCATCGTCCTAAATTCTAATAAATTATTATGGGACATCATTAATATTTAATTAACATATTTAGTTTTAATATTTTTAAAATTAATCATGTAACATTAAAAAATTATCCAAAAGACAAACACTACTTTTTAAAAACTACTCCTTTCGTTCCATAAAATCTTTCCTCTTTCGTTTTTTTCAATTCCCTAAAACACTTCCACTTTCTATTAAAAAAACCACTTTTACCCCTATTTTTTCATATCCTACCTATCATATCATAATTTTTTACTAATAACCAAACTATCACATTTTACTTTTGTCTATCACATTAGGGGCAAAGTTGGAAAGTCAACCAAAATTACACTTTCCTTATTTTGGTCTAAAGTCAAAATAAGAAGCATTTAAAGGAACGGAGGGAATATTCATATATAAGTACTCCATCCGTCTCTAAATATTTGCCACATTTGTATTCCCGATGCAAAATATCAAGTTTTTTCAATTCATTTTATTTACATATTGGTATAGAAATAAACAATAAAATTTACATATTAGAAAACTACATGAAAAGTTTTCGAAATAAGAGGTGTCAAGAATATTTTATTTTATCAAATAACCAATGAAAACGTAGAAATAAACAGAAGTTCCCACGACTGCTGAAAAAGCTAATGTTGCAATTATTTTGGGACGGAGGGAGTATGTAAATGTGAATATTCTCATATTATAATGTGATAGAATTTGAGATATGGTATATACAACTAGTTGGGTAATAAGATAGTTGGGTTGAACCACATTAAAAGATTGAATTCAATCAATTAGTTAGTTCAACTCAAGAGCTTATATACCGATTATTTTGCTCTTGAACTTGCGATGTGGGATGACACTCTAACATAATGGGCTGACAAATATTTTTTTTGTAAAATACTCAATTCCTTTTGACATATCAATACACTAAAGTCTACAAAATAAGCTGGAACTTAGGACCACATAACAACTTGTCTTTTTACTTATCCACCCTAAGAAATATTAAAACTTATTATTCCTGTGGTACACTTTATATTTTTTATTTTTTATTTTTTTGTTATTCATTTAATAAAATATTATTGTTAAGTCATTTCTTATTTGAAGTTTTTTAATTTGATACAAATAATTAATTTAATAAAGTAAAAAATAAATTTACCAAACAACATAAATTATGATTAATTTTTTTTAGATGGGTAGAATTGAAGCATCTTTTTGTGGAGTGGGGAGCCAACTAAATAGTCTTCTTTACTAAAAATGGTTACTGCATCGTCAATTCCACCAAGAATTAAAGAGAGACAGGTAGAGACCCATGAAAGGAACATTAAAATGAACGTTTTAAAATGGTCATCATGACAACTAATGACTCCATATGTACTTCGTCCTCTCAAAATCGATGTCTCTATTTTTTTTATTACGGAGTACATTATTTCGAAAACTTTTATTTATTTAAAAGTTTTCATTATTATTTGATAAAATTATTATTTTGTAAAATTCTTTGTTTACCTTTGAACAATATATGTAATTTATACAAAGTACTTTTACTGCTATAATAATTTATAGTTAAAATAATTTTAAATTTGATGAGATTTTGTAGTTCTTTGAGAAATGATAACTGGGTAATTTACATAAATAGGACTAAAACATAATGTGTTTCTCAATATGGGACCCATATGTTTTTATTTTCCAATGTAGGATCATTGGTCATTATCTACTAGTTATTATTCAACTAAATGTCCAACATCATTTGGAATTATTTTTTTCACTAATCATTATTAAGTGTTATTTAGGGAATAAAAAAGTTTAAATCCTACATTGAGAAATGACTTATGTTTTAATCCTATTTAGTGCAAATTTGACATGATAACTATTATGGGATGAAGGGGGTATATAGTAAAAGTAAATAGAAATGTTTTATTTCATCGAAAAAGAATGTACAAATTTATAGGGAGCATTACAAATGATAAGGAAAACGCCAGTCCATATTACACCAAATATATACACCCCTCAAAATTTTAAATTACACAAACAATTTTTGTTTGTTTATAAACAAATTTGAGGGCGTACTAAATGTGATGTAAGTGTGAAAACGTATAATTTCCCCAATAATAATTGGATACCGAAAAGAAGGGTGTATCCACGCAACCAGCTCGGCCGGTTCCCCGCCGCGAGAAGGTGTTGTTCAACGGCGGCGGCGAAGAAATGGCAAAAAAGAAAAAATCAGTAAATAATTACTCCGTAATTAACAAGCGTAAAAGTCGGCGAGCTCGTTGAGGGACTCCGGCTGGGGATCGGCGTTCTCGAGCATCCAGAGCAAGTGTTCGAACAGCACCACTTCGCACCCGACGGTGATCGACTCGCCGGAGCACTCCGCCAGTTCCCGGAAGAGGGGGTGGTCGATGACGTCGGCTCCGACCATGTACCGGCGGCGCGACTTTCCCACGTAAACCGGGCGGAGGTCGTCGGAGAAGGAGCTGTTGCCGACGGCGGCGGTGGCGGCGGAGGGTCCGCCGGCGGCGGTGCCGCGGCTGAGCTTGAAGGACTGCATTTTCTTGAGGACTGATTTGATCTTTGTGAGCTTCCCTCCTTTGGCCATGGNTCCGCCAGTTCCCGGAAGAGGGGGTGGTCGATGACGTCGGCTCCGACCATGTACCGGCGGCGCGACTTTCCCACGTAAACCGGGCGGAGGTCGTCGGAGAAGGAGCTGTTGCCGACGGCGGCGGTGGCGGCGGAGGGTCCGCCGGCGGCGGTGCCGCGGCTGAGCTTGAAGGACTGCATTTTCTTGAGGACTGATTTGATCTTTGTGAGCTTCCCTCCTTTGGCCATGGTGTGTTGGGATTGTTGTTGAGGGGAGGGGAGAGGGATTGGTATATATAAACATGGGAGAGGGGTAAAATGGGGAGAGGAAGAATAAGAGAGAGTTTTGGGGGAAGGGGTAAAATGGGAAGAGGGGGGGAAAAGAGTTTTTGGGGGATCAGCAGGTGGTCCCATGCATGCAAGTTTTGAGATAGTTGCACCAGAAGACAAGGCAATTCCAGCTGCATGCTGATTTTATTTTATTTTATTTTTTCTAATTATTTCCCATTTAAGTAATTCGGATTGTTAAAATTCACTTTAATTTTACTACACCCGTTCCAAAAACTAATTATTCTATTCAAAATGCATAACACTTTGAATATAAATTGTGAAAAAAGTTACGACTCCGTATTTAGTTATGATCTAAATTTAACAATATTTGGATTTATCTTCAGATCAATAAGATGTACTCCCTCCGTCCCTAAAGTTTGTCCCATTTTGACTAAAGTGATAAAATAAAAAGGGATATTTTGGTGTTGTCTTTTTAAAAATATCCTAGATGTGATGGATAAAAGTGGAATGTGATAGGTAGATTATTAGGAAAAAGGTATGATGTGATAAGTAGAGTATGAAAAAGTAAAGAGTAAAAGTGATTTTTTAATGATTTTGGGATTCAATATTTGAAACAAGACAGACTTTTTGAGACGAAGGGAGTACTATGTAGCTTTGATGTACTCTGTATAAATACTTATAACATTTATTTATTCAAAATTATATCTTGCTTTTATTATTATGGAGTCAAAGTGTTAACTTGTACAATTTGACAAAAAAATCAAAATATGTATTTTAACTTGGAAAGTAATAATTGATAAAAGCTAAGGGAGTACTTGATATATAGTTGATGCGTTTGGTTTGTTTGGATAGGAAGCTATTTCTCATGTGCTCATCACTTATCCGATTAGATATCTCACCATTGTTGTATAGCTTTTCAATTTCTTTATTGCATGTTTTTTATAGAGACAGATTTTAATCACATTCTTTATCAATTTTGCTACTCATTGATAAAATAAGATTCCCTCAGTCCCTAGATCATTTACGCTTTACGCAAAACAAAGTAAAAATTTAGATGTTTTAAATTCATTTTATTTAAAGATTGCTATATAAATAAAAAAAATTACATATTTTAAAAATACGTCAAAAGTTCTACCCCTCCGTCCCTTAAAGTCGTTCCCTTATTGATTTTTTGGGAAATTAAGGGAGGGATAAATTGGTGTTGACTTTCCAAAAATATCCTTGATGTAAAATTACTTTATTTACAAATTGATATATATCATAAAAAACACAAATTATACTATCAAAAGTTCTACAAAAAAGAGGTGACAATAATATTTTGTTTTATCAAATAAAGGATGAAAGTATGCAAGTAAATACTCCCTCCGTCCCATGAAACATGAGACATTTGTTTTTTAGGAGGGATTTCAGGAAGTGTATTTTGGTATTAAATTTCCAAAAATTCCTTTAATGTGATGGGTAAAAGTATGATTTGATGGATAGATTATTAGTAAAAAGGTATGATGTGATAGTTAGGGTATGAAAAAGTAAGGGGTAAAAGTGATTTTTTAATAGAAATGAGAAGTGTTTTGTGGGACGGATAAAAAAAGAAACGGGAAATGTTTCATGGGACGGAGAGAGTATATGTTATTGAAAGACCATAATAGTAATTTAGAAGTTTATTTTTGGACCAAAAAAGTATTCGAAGTGTACACTCCCATCATAAAAAGAAACTACCACACACCATGATAAACCACTCAACCATTTGCCGCCGAGCCACATTGTTATTTGCCGCCACAACTGAATGACACCGTTGTGGGTTGCCAGTCGTTGTTCGTCCCTAGAGTGGTGCCTTGAAGTCGCCGGTATTGACCACCGTTTGCCTGATGGTTATTTCCATGAAGTGTTTAATCCACTCGTTCCACCAAAGTTTTCTACTTTCTTTTTTCATCTGTCTCGAAATATTATTAATTACTCATTTCAATTTAAAAAAATTATTTTTACCCTTATTAATTCTTATCTTATCTATCACAGCACATTTATTCATTATGAATCTATTTATCACATCCTACTTTTGCTCATCACATCTGAAGATATTTTTGGAAGATTAATATTGAAATATACTCATCTTAAATCTTTTAAAACACAAAATCAAAAAGATGGAAAAGAGGGAGAGCAGCATTAGTTACTACTGTCCGTTTACCCCCGAAATTACCGCTGAATTCCCCCCCTGTCTTCCCACAGGACGGAGTTTTACCCGGCAACGTCAAAACGCTTCCCAATAATATGGTTTTGGGGCGCGCATGCTTCTCCAGTGGCCAATCATAGATGGACTGGAGTATCAAAACTAATTCACATGTATGCCTCTCCTACTTTTTGACTTTGAGAATTCGTTTTTTACTCCCTTTTTCCACAATCACAGTGTGTACGTACACTCTCGTTAATTACATGCATGGTACGAAGGTCTTGACTTCGATCCGGGTGTGTTACGTTTGAGCTTACATACTCATGTTCCCTCCGTTCCACAAAACTTTTCCGGTTTTAACTTTGGGAAAAAATAAAGAAAGTGTAATTTTGGTTGACTTTCCAATTTGGCCCCTGATGTGATGTGAAAAAGTAAGATGTGATATGAAGAAAATAATAAGAGGGAAAATATTCTGTATATTGAATTGTTCTACCAAGTACAAGGGGTTTCTCCTTTATTTATAGAAGAGGATAAAGACCAAAACACAAAAGAAATTCTATTCCTACAAGGAAACAAATCACTAAATATGAACAAGGAAACAAATCAAGAGCAATCCCACTTAGAATGGGATTTGCTCTCCTTCTTGCCGTGTGGTCCAAGGAGCACCGCCCAACACCCCCCCTCAAGCTGGAGCATGCGGATTCTGGATGCCCAGCTTGGACATCAAATGGGAAAATGGAGCGGAAGCCAAAGCCTTTGTAAAGAGATCTGCCGGTTGTTCATTGGTGGAGATGTGGTGAGTACACAAAACACCTCGTTGGATTTCGTCACGCACAAAGTGGCAATCAATTTCAATGTGTTTCGTACGCTCATGGAAAACATGATTAGCTGCAATATGGAGGGCTGCCTGATTATCACAAAACAACCGCATGGGTTGTTTGTGACGCACACCAAGGGAGAAAAGCAGGGATTTCAGCCATTTTAGTTCACAAACAGTGGTTGCCATAGCCCTGTATTCGGCCTCAGCCGAAGATCGGGAAACGACACTTTGTTTCTTTGTTCGCCAAGAGACCGGAGAATCGCCAAGAGTGATAAAATAACCAGTAACAGAACGTCGAGTCAAGGGACACCCAGCCCAATCAGAGTCACAGAAAGCTTTAAGGGTAAGATCACTCTGTACTGGAAGAAACAATCCTTGCCCGGGACAGGCCTTGATGTACCGTAGAACCTGGGTCGCACCGTCCCAGTGTTCCTGACGCGGCTCCCCCATGAATTGAGACA